>JAVYIG010012362.1:0-54138 GCA_035222895.1 Strongylocentrotus droebachiensis | reverse complement strand
ATAAAATCACATTTTTACCCATAAATCATATATTATTCATATTTAAGCATTCTTTTTCACTACATATATTCATTAGACTATTTGGAATAATAATACGACAAAAAAATCTGGGAGAGCCAGCTTATTCCTTATGTTATCTCTTGTTTTGATCATTTCTTATGTATTTCATTGTTTTCTAAACTTATATATTTTATTGTTTTTGTTGTTTTATTTCATTTCTTACTACAATTCAACTATTTTGACTCCCAAAACAACCACCTAAACTTTAAACAAGACCCAATAACACAAGAACCAATATTTGATCTATTTTTAGGAAAAATGACATTTTCATATATATGTTTTGTACACAAATCACAAAAATGAGCGATTTTCGGGCTGACATACAAAGACAAAAGGTCACGATTTTCAAAAAGATTGTTTTAAAAGATGCGCAAGACTCAAAAGAAAAAAGTCATCGAGCGGCAGGGCGCCGTCCATATGCGTTCTCGAACAATCGGAAAAATCGTGGAGGGGGGGCATAATGCCCCCCCCCCCCCCCTCCACCGGCCTTATTAGGGTTAAAGGTTGATGTAAACGGTAAGCGGCTGGAGTGTGTCTCAGCCTATAAATGTCTGGGTGTTACTATTGACGTAAATCTCACATATACTAAACATGTTGAAAACATCTCCCTCTTAATTAAACAGAATCTGGGAATCGTACGTAGGCTCCGTGAATCTTAAACCCAATATAGACTAAAACAATTGTACTGCGGCGATGTATTACCTAATGCTATTTATTGCTGCACTGTATGGTCTATTCGATTTAAATATAATGTCGATATGCTAAATATTCTTCATAAAAGAGCAGCTTACATTATTTCTAGACAGTCTTGGCACATTCACGTCGCGACAGGTCTTGGATGGCCTAACATGGCCAACTCTAAATGAATTGTTCGACAAGGCTACTTGTTGTCTGGTTTTTAAATGTTTTAATAATTTAGCTCCTCCAGTTATGTCTGATAAATTTGTACTACTCGATGATGTTATGCAACGTACAACTCGAAATAGTAATAAGAATCTGTTGAAACCTTTTAAGTGCAATATACTGAATTTTAATGTTACAATTTCGTGAACTATGGCGTTAAAGTGTGGAACAAATTTACAGTGGAAGCCCGACTTTGTTTAACTCTTAATGTATTTAAACGGATGATATCAGAGAAGTAACATGTTTTTAAATTTTCTCAAACTCATTTTCAATTTGTATCTACCAAATTTGATCTGGGAGATTTCTAGGTTCTCTGTCAATTTATCATGAATCCTCTTTCTTGCAAAACATTGTAAAATCTGACCTTTCTTGCCCTTTTATAATATTATATGATCTGAGCGGTGTCTCACTTCCTGTTTTGTAATACAAAGGTCATTTTAACTTCTTACATTGTATCATTATTTACTTTTAATATGGTCTTACCTTTACTATATATATTTGTTGTCGTATTTGATGTTATACTCTTTTTTTCTCTCACTTTATTAAATATGTAAACATTTTGCATATCTATTTGTATTTTTACAAAGCAAGGGAACATGAAAGATCAGGTTTTCGTTTTTATCGTAACTTATTTCACATTCTTAGTTTTACTTGTTTATTATTGTGCTTGATGTATTATGCTTTATTTATTCAATTTGTTGTCTTTTTCTTCCTACTGTTATATTGGTGATTTTGATTTGAGAATGTGTATATATGTGTATTTTTATTTAGACAGGGCCTTATGGAAGACCAGTTTTTAATCTGAATGGGTTACCCTGTATAAATATGTTAAATATAAAATAAATAAATAAATAAATAAATATACAATCGTTGGGCGATGCCTACATTCCAGCGGCGACCGAGCAGCTTATAAAATCGGCCGATTGCCGCTCTGAGTTATTTCCATAGACTTACGGACATCGGTTTGAGTTGATTTCATGTCTTGTATGCTCTTTGTGGTGTGTATTAAAGCAGAACTTGAAATATATTAAAATAATATTTATGTTCAATCCAGGTCAATTACAGAACAATCAATGATGAATGGCCTTCATTAATACGGAGCGTTATAGGATATAATGATGTATTGTTACCAAATGTCTTTAAAACACCTACAAATGTATACATTTTGTATGTGTACATGCATTTTAGCGGTAAAGGGATTCGGGCGGACTCGGACCCGGGGACAACTCGGCCCCACTGCAAATACGGTCATTTTTGTTTGTTTTCATTTCACCCTAACACTTACCCTAAATTAGCCCTAAACATGCACAAACTGACCGTTGTTTCAGCGGGGCCGAGTGGTCTCCGGGTCCGAGTCAGCCTAATTTCTAACAAAAATATATCTCCATTTTTTTTTAAAGCAGGTTACCCACCTCCAATCATTCGAAGTTGGCGGCTATTTTATTAACACTAACTCTGTCTAATATTTTCAGCTTTCCTGCTCACCATGCAGAACACATATCAACTAGATTTTGTTTCTCAATATAATTTCATATCCTGAAACCAATTCAAAGACACTAATGCCTTTTAGAAGGGAAAACAAAATAATGAGTTATGATCAATGTCAGGTTTTGGTAGCGCAACTCTGAATGGCACAATGGCAGCCATCTCGGATACAATATTCCATAAAGTGATATATTTTAATTGTGCTTACACTTCTGGAAAATTATCTATCTCGCAAAATATTGGTTTGATAACATTACTTCCTAAAGGTGACAAAGTGAGACACTTTATCAAAAATTGGAGACCAATTTCTCTGTTGAATGTCGTTCATAAAATACTATCAAGCTGTATTGCTAATAGACTAAAAAAGGTATTACCTCGTATTATACATGCTAATCAAACAGGTTTTATGTCTGGACGATTTATTGGTGAAAATATTAAAATTTGATATGACATTATTGCTTATACTGAAAAAGAAAATGTTCCTGGAATGATTTTGTTAATTGATTTTGAAAAAGCATTCGATACTGTTTTTCACCACTTTTTGTATAAAACACTTTCCCTTTTTAAGTTTGGTAGTTCGTTTATAAAGTGGATCAAGATATTGCATAGTGATGCATACTCTAGTGTTATGGTTAATGGGCAAATAACATCAATATTTCGTGTAGGAAGGGGATGTAGGCAAGGGGATCCAAATTCTCCATACTTGTTTTTGTTGTGCGCCAAAATTCTTGGGATGTTAATTCGAAATTCACACTCTTTGAAAGGAATTTCTGTCGGTTCAAAGGAATTTAAGATCCTTCAGTATACAGATGACACAATATCGTTTCTTGATGGCACAGCTGCTAGTTTCTGTAATGCACTACATATTTTGGACCTATTTGGAAACTGTAGTGGGCTGAAGATCAATATCCAAAAAACAAACGCAATTTGGATTGGGGCCTCAAAATGTAATGAAGATATAGAATTAGAAGGAAGACAAGTGAATTTTGTACATAATGATTTTTTTACGTTATCTTGGTGCTGACTTTCATGTTGTTATTGACAAAATACCACATTATAACTATGATAGAATTTTTGACAAAGTAAAACGCCAGATGATTTCTTGGATCAAAAGGAACATTACGGTTCTTTGAAGAGTTACAGTTGCTAAATCATTACTGTTACCACAGTTTAATCATCTTTTTATGGCAATCCCAGATCCTTCAGCTAAGTTAATGAAAACCATAAAAGTTAAGTTCTTTAACTTTATATGGAAGAATAAGCCAGATAAAATTAGTAGGAAACAGGTTGTTGGTACATATGAAGAAGGGGGACTTAACATGCCAGATATTGAGTTTTTTAACATGTCACTAAAGTTAACATGGCTTCGAAGAATGGTTTTAGGAACATGTAATGATGTTAGTCATTTAATGCAATCGTTTTTAACAAAACCATTTGTAGTAGGGTTTGGTGATGAATATTTTTCGGCATTGTCTCAAGAAGTTGCTAATCCTTTTCGGAGACATGTGTTTCACGCTCTGTCTATGTTGAGTCGTATAGAGGGAGATGATTGGTTAACTTATCCGTTGTGGAGAAATAGCTCAATAAAAACTGGACAAAAATTTGTATTTTTTAAATCTTGGTATGAAAAAGGCATCAGATGTATAAATGATTTGATTGATGATAAGGGAAAACTTCTGACTCGTGAGCAATGTGAAAAAAAATTCTGCTTGAAACTAAATTATTTGTCTTATTATTCTGTAACTCAAGCTATAAAGTGTCGATATCAAATGTATATTGAAAAATGTGAACAAAAATGTAGTAGATCCTCTAATGCCGTCACATATCAAAATATTAGTACATGACATAAAAGGTTGTCAATATATTTACAAAACTTTTCTTGGAAAAACAAATTGTGTTAACTCAATATGTATGAAATGGGAACGACATTTAGATTATACCACTGAATGTATAAGAATGCAAAAATATCATAGAATGATATTTCGTTTTACTCCAGATATTGGTTTAAGATATTTTCAGTTTAAGATAGTAAATAGGATTCTGTATTTGAACAAGCAACTGTATAAGATGAAAATAGTGAGTAACGATAACTGTTCGTTTTGTAAAAAAGAGTTGGAAGATATTGTACATTTCTTTTACAATTGTGAAATCAGTAAATCAATCTGGAATGAAACGGTGAAATGGATAAATGAAGGTTCTCGATTACAGATAGAATTTAATTTAGAAAATGTAATTTTTGGTTTTGAAGACAAAAGAAACGATGCTTTAAATTGCATGGTGACTTTGATTAAGCATCAACTATTTGTTCAAAAGCTTAATAACAAAATTCCAAATTTTAGTTCTTTGAAGAAGAAAATTATTCAATATTATGAAGACGAGAGATATATCCATTCTATATCTGGTATGCATAACAATTTTGTACTAAATGGCAGGCTCTTCAACATTTGTTTGTATGAACAACAAAAAGAGAAATGTGAAAGTATTCTGTTTTGTTCGAGTTAAGGAAAGACTTAATTTCATTGAATTGTAGAAATGTTTGTTTGACTCAATAAAATAGCCTATGGAGGGCTAAAACGTTTTAAAAAAAATATATATATATTTATACTTCATGATACTTTTCGTGCATTAATGACTATTCTTACCCCTAGAATTTACTTTTAAACTTAAAAACTCTCTATTATACATGGTAACTCGTATCTTAATCTGTTAAAATACAGGCTAACATTTTGGACGGTATCTTGGCTCTCTGTCATTGCCCACTGCAAAGAGTAACGCACTTCTCGTCATTTTTTTAAAGGAAGATGGGTATGTGTTTAAATGAAAGTTAGACTTAAACTGAGGGAGAGGGGGGGGGGGTCAACGTGTCAGGAAGGTGGGACACGGTACCCCACTCGACATTTTTCTTATTTCACATTTCATATACAGGGGGGGGGACCCCTCCCTCCTATCACATCAGTGCCCCCCCCCCCCCCATGAAGGGATCCACGCTACTCCACTGCTATCGAATAGCTTAACAACAGTTTCCATTTACAGTTCTAACGAGCTGTACGTTATCCGAATACAATGTCTTGATAATCGACTAAACGAACTCCCTCTAAGGTATGGCCGTTTACCATTTAGCGGTAGGGACGAACTTTTTTTTAGGACGATACTTGGCTCGCCGAATGGTATAAGTATCCAATAATCTTGTCATTGAAAATGACCACAATATTACGTGGCAATATGATTCTGCTGTAGGCAATATTTTTGATACCCCTGAAAGCTCTCAAAGTTAAGTAAATATTATCATAATAATATCATAAAAGGTGATTCTCCTTCCTTCCAAATCACCTAAATTTCACAAACATATTTAACAAAATGTATAACTTATTGTTGAAACAAAAGTGTAAATAATGTGTGTAGGTCTTATGATTCATTCAGATTTTCATTTTCGAAAGGTCAGAGTTCCTCCCCATCGATCTTTGAGCTCAACCGTTTATGAGTTTGTAATATTTATCTGGAGCCTAAAAATCTTCTGGCCTGCCGTTCTATTATCAATAAGATAAGTTGTGGTGAATTGACAGACGCGTCTTGAACTTCGAGCTCTTAAAGGATGTATCAAGTCTATACAGTAGCGTACGCAGGATTTTTTCAAGGGGGGGGGGGGGGTAAGAGGACCCTTTTTTCGGGGGGGGGGGGGTCTCTTAATTTGAACATTTGATATTTTGATCCGTTGGGGGGGGGGGGGGTAAGGCCACCTTGTTTAGGTCAGCCATTGGCATAATTTTTTTGTTTTTGTTTGTTTGTAAATTAAAAACACAAAGGGGGGGGGGGGGTTTGCTCCAAAATACACACATAAACAAAATTAAGGGGGTGGTTTACCCCCCCCCCCCCCCTGCGTACGCGCCTGTGTCTATACATTCTTATCAATTACTGGGGCATTAACTTTGGCCCAGGGCCAGGCCTTCAAAATGTTAAGGCGCGACTTATCACGTAGATTCTTAGTGCTCTCTTTCTGCTGAATCAGTTTTCCTTGTAACCTTTGCTCTAAGACTCCCATTGTTCTTGCCCCTATCTCAAGGTAATTAATTGTAATATTTTGTTATGATTTCCATGCATGAATGATGGCACAAAACATGTATATCGCCTTATTGTTTACTACATTTCGTTAACAATGTATAACTTTAGTATTCAACCTTTTTCTACGACGTTTGTTGTATCTTAACCATATCATTGTGATGATAATTACTCACATAATTTGTCTGGCGCCATTTTATTTTTCAAGAGAAAATTTAGAGATGCAGAGTCCTCCAATTAAGTCAACATTTTAATATTGGCTGAAAAGGGTAAATTTAAAGGCATAATTTGAAGTGTTCAATTTCATGGAGAATCAGGTATAGTGGGTTATACAAACAAGGAACAATGCATGAGAAGGTGTGTCTATTTATTCCTTGAGGTGTGTTATGGATACCTGGAGAGTGAGACCAGGTGAATGCGAACCAAAGCGAAGACGACTGTGTTCAACGAGGGAAGTCATGTGTCCAGAACCGATACCATTTGTTGAACTTAATGATAAAAAACCCATTATTTGTCATTCTTACCGACGCCAATGAAATGATAAAATCGATGGACCTTAGAAGAAAAAAATGAAAGTCAAGCTTATGAAGACATAGGTAAAGACTTACTTAAAATATACTAAATGGGTCTGGTTTTTTTCCTCTAGAAAACTTTTGGGAATTCATCAAATGTCAATGGTTTTCTCTTTTACAAAATGATATTGCTAAAGTAGTTCCCAATTACAAAAATGGACGATCCATCGGACAAATGCAACTGTAGACCAACATCTTATATTTTTATTTTCCAAAATCCTAGAAAAAAAATCGTTTGTAACCGTACAATGTAATCGGTAAGGAATGTTGACCTTTTGTAAAATATGTAATTCAGTTTCAGGCAAAGCAAACACATCAACGCATGCACGTATTTACTTTATTAATCACATAGCAACTGCTGATGACTACCATATCTGTCTCTTCTGATTTACAACCACTAAATTTAGCAGCTTTACCTGCATACTTACCTTCTAGAAGTTTACCCGAGGTATATCCTTGGCAGGTTAATAAAGTTCTTTCTAAAATCAAATGCTCGACGGCGAATGGCCCAGATAATATTTCAGCACGCCTAATCCGTCTTTTTTCTGTTGAACTCTCGGGACCTTTAACCTATATAATTAATGCTTCTTTTGGTCAAGGAAAAGTTCCGGCCTCATGGAAATGTGCTATTGTAGTACCGATCCCAAAGGCGAATCCTGCACGTATTGACAAACTCAGACCTATATCATTAACAGATCACTTTGCTAAAGTCATTGAAGGTTTCATCGCAAAGTGGATGTATCAGGACATTGCCCAACATATTGACCCCTATCAGTTTGGAAACCAGAAATGTTTATCGACCTCACACTGTTTGATTAATATTCTTCATTATGTTTTTTTAAATGCTGAGGTACCAAAAACGTCATCGACGATACTTCTCACAGATTTTCAAAAAGCGTTTGATAGAATAGATCATACAGTTGCCATCAAAAAGTTAATTTGAAATCGGTGTACGACCAGCGGTAGTTTACTGGATATCTGATTTTCTTTCTGAACGTAAACAAAGAGTTCGCTATCACAGCAATCTCTCAGAATGGTGTCAAATAAATGCAGGTGTGCCCCAGGGTACGAAACTTGGGCCCCTAATTTTTCTTGTGATGATAAATGATTTCAAATCTTTTGAAAGCATACATATGTTTAAATATGTCGATGATCTAACCCTAGTTGAGTGTCGTAAAACAAACCAAATTTCAAACATGCAAGAAGCTGTAGAATGTTTATCTTTGTGGGCTGATACTAACAAAATGCAATTGAATCCTGCGAAGTGTATCAAAATGGACATTTGCTTTTCAAGAGTACCAGTCAATCAGTCTTCCATCATTCTCGAAAATTGTGTTCTTTCAACTGTTTCACAGGTGAAATTACTTGGTGTCACGATACAAAACGATTTGAAGTGGGAAGCCCATGTCAGAGATATTGAAAAAAGAGCGAATGGGAAACTATATATGCTCCGTTCTTTAGGGAAGTCGGTCTTTCACATGAAGATCTGATTACTATTTTTATTGGCTATATTCGCCCAATCCTTGAATATGCTACTCAAGTTTAGAGCGGAGGCCTCACTAGTGCACAAAAACAACGCATAGAAAGATTACAAAAACGTGCATTGAGGATTATCTTTAGAAAGGATTACCATAGTTACGCAAACGCTCTTACTAAATCGAAATTACAAACATTGGAAAGTCGTCGAAATGACTTATGTGTTACCTTCTTTAAAAAAACTCTATCATGCACAGACCAGTTCAAACAATTTATACCCCAAAGAGCACAAAATAGAACTTTGCGAAGAACTAACAAGATCCCTGAACCCAGGTGCAAAACTAAACGTATGCAGAATAGCCCAATCCCAGATTTGATCCGTTTGTATAACAAAAGTTTTTTATGATTGTATTTAATACACTTTGAAACAAATTGAATTGTCAAATTACAATTTCATATTCCTTAGTATATAATTAATTCATAAATTTGAGGTCTGATTTTTTACCAAGTTTGTCAATGTATTTTGTATGACATGAAGAATGCGATGCATATCTATATTTATATTTTAATATCTCTAATGTTCACCTGATAATATTCATATTTGTCTTGCAATGTATTTTTGTATTTTATCAGCATGTACATATTAATTGTTTTCCCTCTCTGTCCATCTGTCCCCTTTCTCCCCCCTCTCTCTCTCTCTCTCTCTCTCTCTCTCTCTTTCTCTCTCTCTCTTTCTTTCTCTCTCTCCTGCTTTCATATCTCTCTTTCTTTTTTAACTCAAATTTTTTAATTGAAATATTGTTTAAGATTAATGGTATATAGTATATACACGCTCTTCATAATTATGTAGATTGTAGTGTGACATCTTGAAATGTATACTTGCTTTTTCCAGCAATTTACTCATGTGCAATTCAGTTACTTTTTACTGTGCTATCTCTTGAAATGTATAATTGTCTTCACCATCAATGTTTTATACATGCACAATTCAGTTACTTGTAACTGCGATACATGGAAATGAATCAATAAATACCATTTATCTATCTATCTATCTATCTATCTACCACACGCTACAAGGCCTTTGACGTCATCTACCTTGATATTTGTACGTCTAATTCATGAAATTACGGAAAAGGGGGGCAGTCCTTAGAGTGGTCGGTACAGAGGTTACCATTCATGTAGAAAGCAGTTTGTCTTATAAATGGCTCCAATTCAGATCATAAAACATAACATCTGGAGTGGACCGGGGCTCGCTCCTAAAAGGCATCGTTAAACAATATATTAAATCTGAGATGTATGGCCTTATGTGTAATATCAGTGTCTGCGATATGGTGGAACATTGAAGGCCTTAAAAATGGTGCTTCAGAATTATCGTGAAGTGCCTCAAAATAGTAACATATATGAGTGAAGGTTTTACCATACTCATTTTTCCCAATAGACAGTGAGCGTTGTACAAACCGTTAGGATTTTAAAAAATAATTAATTGATTTTCAATCATAAATATATTGATAATCACACAGGCGATCGGCTTGTAAAAGTCACGGGATTCCTGACTGACCTAAATGTTTATAATTATGGGTGCAGCATGCGCTAAATCCAGGATTTTGTTTCAGAATCTGAGGCAGAGGTACCCAATCCCTTTAAGCCATTATTCTTAATTGTGTACATGAATGATTTTCACATTTCTCCTAAATCCCTATCACTAATATTATTCGCCGATGACACAAGTGTTTGTTTTTCCCATAATAATTGCTATATTCGTATGAATACAATCAACACTTAAAGGTAATACAAAGTTTTGGGAAATTTTGAAAATTGGGTAGATAGTGATTCTTTACAATTTTAATATACTCGGATGCCCCTGTGGATGAATTATAAGCACTAGAAAATTTAGCCCCTTAAACACTTCTGCTTTCGAGAAAAATCGAATATAAAAATTTACCGGTGCTCCCGGTAAATTTTTATAAATTTCAAATAGCGCCTACGGCCGTACAATGGTAGCTGCGACCATGAAAATCTCAGAATGTGTAGTTGTGATATATTATTTCCAAACGGGAATAGCTAATCAGTCGATTTTAGTCAAGAAACATTGTTTTATAGCTTAAATAATATTTTGACCTTGAGAGGGAGCTATACAACATAATGAGTTTATTATTTACAATTTTATAACTTTAGTCTCGATTTCAACCGCGACAACGATCACTGAATATTGTAAAATCGCATATGCTTCCAATTTGTTCATTTGAACCAAATTCATGATCCCATACCAAAACTTTGTATTACCTTTAACTCGGATATATTTATCTATTTATCCCATCTGAACTTGTTGGTATAGGACAACTTAGTGAATTTACAAAAACACATATAGATAATCTGACCAGTAGATTATCTTTTATTCAATTTAGTTGTCTCAATAGAAATATGTCAAAGCTAATTAGCTTCCTTGAATGTATAAAAAGAACTTTCAATATTAGATGACGGACCAAGAAATGGTTTAAACGCGATTTTCAATTATTAATGACCTATCATTTTTCAAATTATAATCGTTTTGTTGATTCTACAGCAAACAAAAGGGTAGTGTCGTTATGTATTTACAAACTGACCTTTAGTACCATTAAAGATATCATCGCACTTTTTCGACTGGTAGGTTGAATGTGGTGTGTTTTTTTCAAACTGAAACTAATCGTAGTTTATTCACCACCATCATTCTGTACATGAACTTTGAATGACTTCAACCCTGTTCTGGATGTTATAAGTAGAGAAAGAGAAACATTTATTACTCGGTGATTTCAACGGGGCATGGTGGCTCAGTGGTTAGAGCGCTCAGTGGTTAGAGCGCCCGCCTCATGAACGGGAGGTCGCGGGTTCGAACCCCGGCCGAGTCATACCAAAGACTTCTAACAATTGGACCTTCTGCCTTCTAGCTAGGCGCTCAGCATATTAGATTGGAGAAGGGTAGTAATAACATATTATGTTATGCAGGGCCCGCTGGAAGAGCAGTTTCATAACTCAAGTGGCTACCCTGGGTAAATAAAACGTTATTATTATAACGTTGACCTTTGAGCTATATACACATGTAATTCTACAAAGGAATAATTGTGGGACACCTTTGCTTCATATTGTAGGTAGCCAACTTGTTGTGCTAATATTAGTTGTAAGTGACCACTCCCCAGTATTCTTATTTACTGATACATTTTTTTATCGGATCTAAATTGCAATGACTCTGTACAGGTTGTAAAAAACGAGTCTTTAATAACGGAAATAAATTAACGTTTCATACTATATCAAGAAAAATAAAATAGTCATCTGACGACTTTAACTGCCTATCAAAGTTTCATATCGATTTTGTACATTACACCACTACCCATAGAAAACTAGGTTAGTGTTTGAACAAATTGTATAGATAGGTATGAGAGGTGGACAATTATTTTACTTTCAGATTCTTCTTTCCAATTGTCAACATCATGCAGTCTTAAATTATCTTCAATTCAGAATACTGTACAACATGTACGGAATTCCACCAGGGAACATCACTTTAATAGTCCCTCTTGTTTCTATTATGATCTTGGGTGTGTTTCGAATATTTTGGCTAATGACACTACCATATTCTCTCTACATGAACATTATCATTTTATTATTGAATTATTGCAAATTGAATTAACCAGAATTGAAAACTGGTTATTTAAAAACAAGCTGATTTGTAGCTGGGAAATTGCCAGAAATTGCTTGAAAGAAAGACATTTCCAGATAATATGCAAAAGTAAGAAGCCTCTAAGAGATGATAGATAAACCTTCTTGTGCTCCTAATTGTAAGGACATGAAGTTTGTGAATCATAATCATTTAAATAATATCATTCATGGTAATATTATGAATACATGTCTAAATGCTATCAGCGAAGTTTTTGATGAGGATGTTTTAGAAGCTAAATGTCAAGTGATACCTGACTGGAATTAATAGGTAGATTACAAGTTTTAACATGCACTCTATGGCATAAAAATTGAGTAGAGAATGGTTGTCATAGCTATGGTCAGCTATTAAAGATGAGACATAAATCAAGGACTGGATATCACACAACCCTGAGAAGGGTACAGGGAGATTCTGAAATAATCAAGAGTGTCAACATGGCAGTTACTATTGCAGCATGTTGCTTTGTTGTTTAATGCAATGATTTGGCACGGGTTTACCATAGACGGTATGCTTTGAAGTACGATAATCCCTATTCTAAACGTTTGATGGGCAAAGTTGGGTAATTCATGTATTTTAGACAAGGAGGGTTTTTGTCTCCCTGTCTGTTTTGTATGAATATTTGATGGTCTCCTTCACAAATTGAAGGCACTTGGAAAAGGAATATTGTATGTGTCAAATCTGTTCATGTGCTTTTTCATATGCTGATGATTTGATTTTGTTCATCACCGAATGTGTCAGCCTTGAAATGATTGTTTGTCAAGATTATGCTCATCAATTTGATTTAAAATTTAATAGTGACCAAATTCAACTTATCTTAATTATACAAATGTGATGAAAAAGAAGTGGTGGATTATATGATAAAGATTAACAGAGAATCTGTCAAAGTAGTAGACCAAACATGTCGTATTGGACACTTTATTACAATGTTAATATGAATGTTTATTTTTCCAAAAAAACTAAGCGATTTTAAACGTCAAAGTAATATTTAGCTGAGTAATTTTAAATATGCTAAATGTGATGTTCGTAATGTTCTCGTTCAACAATTTTGCTGTAGCTGTTTTCGTACTCAGTTATGCCCGAGCACTTTTTAGACATTTGAGAAAAGCAATTCATGTGGTCAGGAAAGAACGTGGGAAACACAAGATGGATATTTGCCCTTTTTTGCTAAATTGATGAATCCTGAATTATAGTTTCATAATGTATGTCTGAATTTCATAATTTAACCTTTAAACTCAAATAATATTACATTATCATAATTAAAAGGAACAAGTAGATTTGGAGTATATTGTATTACGTGAGGTAATCTGAAATAACTTGATATCTTGATATTCTTTAGAATATACAAGCATAAAAGCTAGAGAGAATACATTATCTGGTTAAATGGTTAATTTCTTAAGGATAGTGGAGAAAATAAGAGAATTGATCTTCATAAGGGATATTAAACAGAGAATATTAATTCCTAAGTTCTCAAGCAATTTAATGATTGTGTTACTTATCTTTGTCTACATTAGATTGCCAGATATGGAATACTGTTAGAAATACGGCAACTAAAAACACATGTAGAATTGTTGGGGAGTGTTACAATATGTTTTAACATATCAGATACAAATTTGCTTTCGTAAAGACAGTCGAAGGGATAGATCTCAGTTTTCAGTGCCACAGCGCATAGCCATTAATTGATATGATGCAATCTGTTGATGTGGGTGTTTTGTGCGCATGGGAGCTTGTATGTGTACCAATGAATGTGTGTGTATGTAGTGTATTTGTGTCTGAGAGAGTATATGGGTGTACTTTGTCAGATTGGTTATGGGCAGTGGCATGAACGGTGACGCTTGCCTCCTGATAGGAACATGGTGCGCGGTTGAAAGCGAGGGGGGGTGAGTGTTTTTTTTAAAAGATTGCATTTGTTTAATGTATTTAATCGCAAAACTATCAGTGGTTTGGGGGCTACTCTCCCTGACGGTGATACTTTCTTTAAATAAATGTTTTGAAATTTGTTTATACCATGTTAACCTTAATTGTGTAACCTTGGTTGTACATGTGCTTTTAAATTGTAATCGAATACAGAACATAAAATGAAAGGAACAAATCTAAATATAGCATTATGATTTTTACGAAACGGAGAAGAGCTTTCGAAGGAGCAAAGGTTTATTTGAATAGAACAGCAGTTGCCTATGTACACAGTAATACATTTCTGTGTATTGAAATCGATGATCAACTAATATGGCATAGCCAAGTTAACTCCGTATGTTCTTACATGTCGAAGCATAGTGTTGATATCAACAAGTTCAATTTCGTGTATACATTATATATTACTCAGAAGAGAAAATTCATGCTTTCAATCCAACAGTTTGTATTAGTTCACGAATATTATGTCTTTATCAAGTGGTTTTATATGAATTTAAGAATGATAATCCAATTATGACTCAACTTATATTAAACATTAGTTCAAACATATACCTGTCATATTGTACTTTTATCTGGACTGCAACATCTTGTAAATTTGAGTGCAACAACTAGAAAAGAGTGTTGTCAGAGTAATTTCCAATGGTACTTCTCATGCTCATACATAGACCCATTATTAGACGAATACAACTCTTGAACATTCTGATTTCTATTATTTTAGACTGGCTTTGTTTATGTATTCGAGTCATCATAATTTATTGCTAAAAATGTTTATCTATATACTCTCTTCCCAACACTGCTTTTTATTTCAATCAACACTTTTTAAAGATGTCTTGTCTTCTGTTTACAAGGGTTGAAAGTACTAAGATGTTAACCATCTTTAATTCAACCCAAGCTCATTTTCATGTCTGTATATTTATTGTGTATTGACTTCTGTTTTTTGGTATTAATAGGTGTCACTCTTTTTATCATCACATTTTATCAACTGTTATGCTTGAAATTATTGATATATATATATATTTGTATTTCTCTCTTAAAGACATCTTTATAAAACCTGTTCTACTTTCGTCTGAAGTTTTTGTAGGCATATATTGCGCTAAGTCTTTAGCAATGCAATATGTATGTGTTCCTTTAGGTCTCATTTTCTTTTTCTTTCTTATCTCCCTTTTTTCAATTCAATATCAGTTCGTTTTATTTATTAATTTTAATGGTAAAAGGTTCGGAGACTAATGTTGTCATATTTACAGTAACATAGAAGAAAACATGAACTAAGATTGTAAAAAGTTACATTGACATTAAACAGTTCAATTACATTTAAAAAGGAGAAAGGTCAGTTCTAAAACTCGATACCTCGGTTGATGTTAAGCCGATTATTATGATTTGAGCATTAAAAACTGATAACTACTGTCGTGAAATAGTTGAGACGGGGTAAAGGGAAATTGTTAAAAATTAAACGATGATGGCGTTGCTGTGATTGAGTACACAAACCTGATTAAGTGGCTGCCTTGATAAAAGGGAAAATTGTTAAAAATGTAACGATGACGGCGTAGCTGTGATTGAGTACACAAACCTGATTAAGTGGCTGCCTTGATAAAAGGGAAAATTGTTAAAAAAATTAAACGATGATGGTGTAGCTGTGATTTAGTACACAAACCTGATTAAGTGGCTGCCTTGATAAAACAGAGAGTGATATGTGAGTATAATACACCCGGGCTACAAACTGTTGAGTAGACATAATAATGATGTTCATGACAGTTTTTATATTTCGCAGTATTTATGGTTAAAAAGTTACATTGATCCATGTTTGTTAAAAATCATTAATCCAGATTTTGTGTAAATGTTGGGGACATTACGGAGTGGAGGATTTTTTGTTTTCATATCACAGACTGTAGCATATGTCGTTAATGTACAGGTATAAAAAAAAAATCAGAATTTGATTAAATATTGGACTGCCATTTAGTCTTGACCAGGCTGCTGTAACAAGACAAATAAAGTTTATTTTTACAATGAAACATCAAAGAATAACATTATCTATAAAGTAGATCAATATACAGTATAAGCAGTTAATTTTCATAGATTTCTTGATTATTTTTGTCGCTCGATTTCATTCATCGAAAGTATCGAGCAAACTGTACCAATAGTAGAAAAAACAATAGTTTTCTAAATTTCTTAAGTTAATTTTCTAGCTGGTTGTCGGTGTTTGACGAATGTTTGGCGATCAGATGGAAACTAATCGTATATCATTTTTCAATCAGCTGCTTGCGTTTTCTCAACCAAAGAACGTACGGTGATGGTAGTAGTCGGCAATTCCTTCATGGGGCTCAGTCGGTAATCAGCGACAATCCGTCGGAAAACTGTCGTTCACCAAGAAAGAAGACCTAGGAAATCTCTTCATGATGTGGTCGATCGGCAACACGGTTTGTAATGCAGAAGCGTAAACCTCCAGCCGATCAAAATGCTCCGGAGACCAATTGCCAACCACTGACAACCTTATAAAGACTCTCACTGCGACCTCTAAAAACTAACTCCGGCCAGTTGCTGTCTGAAGCCGGTGACCGGTTGTTCAGATTTTCATTTGGTATGTAAGATTAGAAAATCCTGTTTAAAAGCAATAGCTGTTGCTTGGTTATAATGTGTATTGTTTACAGTCTTCGAAATAAATAGAACGCTGGTGAAATGAAATATGTAGTCAATCAATGTTATGGCTCCATCAATAGGATAGTAGCAAATTGGTCTTTGTTCATGCGTTGCAGGTTTGAAATGTGATGAATATTTTACGTACCTTAGCGAAATTTGAAAGCACGAAAGGCATATCTGGGACCTGTCTTATACAGAGTTGATATTAATCGCCGCTTACTCGCAATTGATATCTATCGTACCATTATGTTCTTACGAGATTTATAGGAGACTGCAAACTTGCGATTGGTCGGAGGACTAGCGATTGATTTTGATCATCAGAACTCTTTATAAGACGGTGACCCGGAATGCAAAATACAATTACATTTAGTAATCTTCGTTTATTAAAGTTCTTTTTTTTATACCGGAATAAAAGTGTATTTGAGCTACAGTTTAGCCTCATTGATATAGTATATGCATTTTCCAGGTCCATATGCTAGTTATATGGTTGTACTTCAGTGTGATACAATTTGGATTATTATTAAGCGTATTTTGTGCCACGACATTTTGCTAAGCTACCTTGATAAAATCTTCTTGAATTGATAGTCTGGGCGAAATTAGTTGCGGAGTTGCTTTTTGTTAATGTATGAGAAACCATATTTGAATTACCATTACTAAATGGTGACAAGTTTTATAATCATATTTATGTGTCCAAAACACTCTTGTTTTCAAATGAAGATGTCTTTTTCACAGTAAAATAACAGTTACGTTTAGTTCACACAAATTTACAAAGAATATAACAAATATAAGATTCGACAATAATAATCGGCTTGAATTCAAAACAATTGGAAACAAGACGACTGTTATGACTAGCACTTTTTCGTTTTTATTTTATTGCATAGAGGTTAATTTACATATATACAGTATAAATGTTATATTCATTGATTTTACAGCTTTTTTTTGCAATATTTTGTGTACACTATGTAAAGTTAAGAACATGGCATATTAACAGTATCTATTTGTTTCATTCATTGACTCATTTTGCAAACATCCATTGATTGTTAATAAGACAAACTTTGTCAGGATGACATTTTAGTTCTGGTGCCTGGGAATTTTTTGTTTATTCTAAAGAGGGTAAATTGCAGTATATTGTATAGCTAATGGGTCTACTGGATACTTCGCCAGACTGTTGAATATATTGTTCGGGGTTCGAGTCCCGCCGTGAAACAAATGTCCTTTGGCAAGGCATGTACCTAAATTTGCCACTCTCGACTCAGGTGAGGTGAGTGCGTTCCTGGCATGAATTTATTCCTTGCAATGCTAAAGCGCCATTATGGCGGCCACGCTAAAGTAGAGGTAACAATTGTGGAGCAAGTCAACAGACTTGTTTGACAGACTTGAGCGCTATACAAGAACCCACTTCTAGTATTATTATTACTACTATTGTCTTCATAAAAGTTTCGAAGTTAAAACAAGAGGTGGAAATATTTAACAGTTATTGTTTCTCTAAGTTCATGTTTTGCCATTTTATTTCTAAGATGTTTATATAATCCATATTTGATTGAAATGAACACCACCAATCTAATTTAACTGACTTCGTACATGGAATTTGTCTTCATTAAAGTACAGCATTTAGTCATAAATGAAATATATTTATGCTTCACCAAACAAAAATGCAGGAATATGCAGATTTATTCGTGGCAAAATGCAGATAATGAACAAACGATTTCAATTAAGTTGCTTTTGAGATCAGTTTATTAGTGATAAATTCTGACATGGCAACGCTTTAGCACTGAAAATATGAGTTCATGTCTTCTTCGCCTAAAGTCTTGTTTGCATCTTTCGGTACCAAATTTATACAATTTTGACCAACACGTACCGCGCAGGATAACCACAAATCGCACCATACGCGGATATATGTGAATATAGTGACTAGTAGACGGCAACCGTAAAGAGAGAAAGTTAGACGTTTGACAGTCAGAATCATGCTTTAATTTGATTTGATTTAATTTGATTTGTTATGGTTTGTTCGTTAAAGAAATATTTGCAGTTATAAATCACTTCATTAATTGAAAATATGATGACTTTAAATGATTTATATTATTGCATGACAACTGATGTGCCGCTAACATTGTGGAAACAGGTAAATATCATTACTAAAGGATTAAATGATTTATATTATTGCATGACAACTGATGTGCCGCTAACATTGTGGAAACAGGTAAACATCATTACTAAAGGATTAAACCTCTTAAAGAAAGCAGAAAATCAAGGAAGCAGAATTGTGGTATTTTTTATAAAATCGAGCGAAAAAGAAAAAAAGACAAATATTTGTGAATTAAATAATAATCACTAAGGCCCGTATTCTGAAGTCAGGTTTAGTTAAACCCAGGTTTAACTTTAAACCCAGGTTTAACTAAGCCAGACTTCAGGTCTAAGTATCATTTCAGTTTCTGAAAGCCAGGTTTAGTTAAACCCAGGTTTAAGTCTAAAACCCAGGTTTAAAGTTAAGCCAAGGTTTAACTACCATGGAGATGTAGTCTGCTTCTACTGCACATGCTCAGTACAGCTCACCCATCTTCCAGGGTAGCTGATATAGGCTTTTTTATAGCTGGATTTCGTGCTGCAAATTTAATAATTTCAATTCAAAATATTCGACACAAACACATCTCTTTCGAAGCAACCGTTGAACGTTATGGCGTGATTTTTTGTTTTGTTTTACGGCCTTTGATTTATTGTAAAGCTGCTGAAAATATCTGAATCGAGGTGGAATTGATCTTTAAGAATAAATAAATAATCAATAAAAAAAAATCGGTAGAATTATTTCTACAATTTCTGCATGCTCAGATTAGACTCTAGTCAAAACTTCCAGAACCGTCATAAAAATGCTCTAAATAAGATTTAGATGACTAAAAGATAAACTAAAAATGATCAAAAATACCTTCTTGATGCAGAATAACTAGTCCAAAGTCAACATTGCTGAAGCTCATTTGTTTGATTTTTAGGTGTTTTTTTTTAGGACAAATGCAATCCTTATTCGAACCGACGTGTCGGGTAACGCGACCCCGGCCCCCTTCTCGGTCACCGTGCGCGCATATCATGCATTCGATCGTGCGCGCATATATTCATTCGTCGTATGTAGACTACACACGGTTTAGAGAACGTATTGCATTGTCCTAAAAAAAGAACGCTTAAAATTCGACCATAATTATGAGCTTCAATGTTGACTTTGGATTAGTTATTCTGCATCAATAAGGTATTTGTGATCATTTCTCTTTTAGTCATTTTAATCTTATTTAGGTCTAGATCTAGATTTAGACCTCTAGTGCATCTTTAGGATGTTCTGGATGTTTTGACATCATATATAGATGTCTAGATCTAGACTAGGCAGTAGGCGCGCCTAATCATACTCATCATAGGCCTAGGGTCTAGACTAGACTAGGGCAAAAATTATAGACCTACTACTAGGTCTAGAGTTCCGGCTTAATACGCTCGTTGGCTCTTAATTAGACTAATCCATGATTGTCTTATAAATGGGGCCTGTCACCACGAAATGAGTCCAGTGTCGCAAAAAAAATATTCCTGTTTTTAAGTATTATATGAGTCTACATTAAGTAAGCTTTAAATTAAGGGGTCACACATTAAAATTGATAAATTATATCCAGAAATATGAACAAAAACCTAATTGGACTTTATAACAATGGGATTACCCAGTTTTGAGATAATTAGGTGTAAAGTTAATGATGCGTAACATATTATAGTCTGGTCAACAACAACATAGCAACAACACACTTCCCATCATTCGATTTCAATGAAACTTTCAACAAACAAAGAAATAATAAGTCGATTTTTGGAAAAATCTTAAATGTGGTAGGTGGGTCAATTTTCAGTACATACACACTATACATCGCTATTACTACGATTGAGCTAATGCGACACTGGACTCATTTCGTGGTGACTGGCCCCAAATATAGATTTAGCTCTAGGATTTACTCTGAACTCTAATCCAACCTTACCATTTTATTTTAACTCGCCTTTGTTTACATCGTTGACGTTGGGACGCAATTCGAAAATGTGTATTGCACTCACAGTTTCAAAACTACGTGAGCATTACGTCAAACTAAAGGTATGGGGCTACTATATTTGTTTTCATCTGCAACAAAGTGATACGTGTTGATTTACTTTGGCATTTTTTTAGTTTCAAGGATTGTCTACTATATAAATCACACAATCTTATATAAAATATAAAATCTTAAGACTTAGAAAATATTAGGCATAGAGATTCAATAAGCAAATGAAGTATCCAAATTAATGTTCAAACTTGCCGATCATCGCAAGGCCAACTTTCATCATCTGCACGCGATGTGTGTGTTGGAGTCAGCGAGCTAGCGCTTTTAGCAAGTGCAAATCGCTGTTTGTTTGCCTATTTAAAAACGACAGCGATGCAAAAAAATCATCGTCGCCATGATTGTGAAAGATTTTTTTCTTCCACAAGAGGTCTCTCCGGTCTAATTATTTGCAATAATTCGTCGTAATGCCTTTTAATGGTGTCTTCTTCTTCTCTGAATATCCAACAAATAGTTAGACCTGACTTAAGCCAGACTTAAACTAGGTGTACCCTAGGTTTAAATATGAGTACAATTTCCACAGAGTTAGACCAGGCTTAAACCTAGGTTTAAGTTAAACCTGACTTCAGAAACGCAATGTTAAACCTAGGTTTAAATCTGAGAGTTAGGCGAGGCTTAGACTAGACTTAAACCTAGGTTTAAAGTTAAACCTGACTTCAGAATACGGGCCTAAACGTTTAAATACACAAATGGACTATACTGTTCTACTCATATTATTACTCATGAGAGTCTTTTCTTTTTACAGGACCTATGATAATCCACTATCAATTATATGTCTTGAGTACTGCCCCAAGGGAGCAGGTACCTATGGGAGAAGCTGAATTTATTCCAGTTGTATACATGCACCGCTTATTGCTCACTTTAGTCCTTGAGTCCTTCTTTCACATGATTTCAGTGCTATTTAATGCTATTTAATTCAGATTTCTTTCTAATTTATGTTTCTATATGTTGCAATAAGCTATATTTCTCGTATCTATACTGATTTATTTTACAAATTCAATATATCATGTTATGCTATGTTATATATTACATTATGTGTTATTAATTTTGTTTGTAAACTTTTGTAATTCGGCTAAACGCCGCGATGAAAGTTTTATTTGAATAAACCATTTTGAATGAATGAATGAAGAGATGTCCTCATACGTCACAATTAATTAAACAAATTACTAATTTGAGATTCTCATTGATTTACATGTTATACTTTAGCCATTCAGAAATCTCGTATTATATTGATCAGCTATATTTCAAATTGTGTTTCTCATTCTCTGCTTCCATACAAATTGAACTTTTTACAAAGGTTGAATTACCCATTGATGAAAAAAAAAATGAACTGAGTGTTAAAAAAAAATCAAAGTAAACCGATTACTTGTAACAACAAAACCAGTTCCTGTTACTGTCTTCATCGCTTGCATCGTCCCTCATATTCGAATCTGGTGTTGACTCATCTATTGCCATTGTAAAACCCTTGTCTTTTGCGGCAGCCGAAGGGTCATTTGATGCTATATATTCTTGAGCTGGGCAGATAGCAGTGACGTCATTCTCCAAATGATCTATTTGATCCATTGTTAGGGTCGAAGCCGACGGTGTATTTGAAGTTATACATTCCTGAGCTGGGTAAAAAGCAGTGACGTCATTCTCCCGAGGATCTATTTGATCCATTGTTAGGTCGGTCTGCGTTTGTCTATGATCTAAGGATTTGGTTTTGAGATACTTACGCAAGTTTTCTAGCTTTTCCTCCTCGCCCTTTACATTCGCTGTAAGTATTTGGTATTGAGATCTCAACATATCACATTTCTCCTTGTACTGACCAATATTGTTCTTCACTTCTTCCAGTTGTTTGCATTCAGTAGTGTATGTTTCTTTAATTTCAGAGAGTTGTGCCTTTTGAATAGCTATCGTTTCAGCAAGTTTTTCACTCTCTGCTTTCTTTTTGTCTAGACGTTTTTGGGAAGCTTTTTCCCGCTCTTCATCATGCCCCGTTGCTTCATTTACTTTCTTCTCGATTTCCTGCAAAGTTTTCTGTTTATCCTGTATGTCTGAATTGAGTTGAGACCTTTTCATCTCAAGTTGCGTAACAATGCCCTTCGACACGTTAATTTTACGACCCCATTCAGACAATTCCTCTTCTAATTCTCTTATTCCTGATCTAAGCTGACCTTTCAAAGCAACCTCTTGTTTGAATTCCCCTTCCATCTTATCTTTCAATGAAAGCATTTCAGTTTTGGGGTGATCTCTTTCGGAAGACTGTCCTTGGACTCTGGGTTGAATGGACACTATGTGAACGCCCTCGTCTGTGCAGGATAAGGATATATCCAGTATTTCGTTCAGGCATACATCATCTACCGCCCCTTGCACAGCAACCGCAACTGGCTCCGTTTGAGCTTTGTCTGATAAAAAAAGAAAAACAAGAAAGAGTCATACACTTGAAAATGTATGAAACCAGTACCCTTTTACCAAAAGAAATGTCCTTTGAACCCATTTTAAAGGGGTAGTAATAGTAGTATAGTAGTAGTAGTAGTAGTAGTAGTAGTAGTAGTAATAGTAGCCGTCGTCTAATACTAATAATAATAATAATGACAATGATACCAGTGATGATTAAAACATAAACAATAATTACGACAAAAATAATAAATATAATGATGATAATAATGATGATAATATTATCAATAAAAATGATACTAACATAATTTGTTTGTTTAAGGTGATGAAAATAACAATTAAAATGATTATATTAATAATACATTAATGATAATAATACTACTAATAATAATATGACTAATACATACATCTTGATTTTCAACCAGTTAGGAATCAGTATTTGGGACTTTACTGTTTACCTCTACTGTTTTGAGTTTTATTTAAATTATGCTTTTATTTTAAGCAAGATGGACCAGGGTCCTGTAAAGGTTCAAAAAGTTAATCGATATGTTTCTCACAATTTATCGTACCCTCTTTGATCAATCGTATTCATTCGGTCATTAACACGTTACAATATATTTTATTTTACAGAGTGAAAAACAGCTCAATGCAATTGTGGCAAGAATGGTAGTGCAAGTAGACCATAAACCACATCTATTATCATCATTATCCATATCAATTATATATAATGTATGTATTGCGTTGATAGCCGTACCAAAAATATAATCAGACCAAATATGAAGTGAAAAGACATATTTGATGTCAATATGTGTTCAGAACAGTACCAAACTTTGTGACAAACGGGACACCAAATATCTATTGCCATCTGTATTTACAACTTATTGTAAGTTGATATTTATATTTCGGTCCCGGAAATCCATTAAGTTTGATATTATATGCAGACCGATAATCATCATGACACAAACATAATTGATGATTTTAGTCACAGTCATGAGTTTATTGCATGCTAACGTAATAGTGTGTACATTCGAACTAAAAAGAGGTGCCGTGGTGTAAAAGATTCGTCACAGGTCTGCGACCCACATACTTCGCGATTCGAGTTCCGCCACGGCACAAATTTCCTATCATTCAATAATATGAGGATAACCGTCTTCAGGAGCCTTTTTATGAAGAGGGGGGGGGGGGTCAATCCGTAATCGTAGCTATGTTCTCTCAAATTATGACGCGTATCGACGCGTTTTTACAAACCAGATTTGTAAAAAAAACGCGTTAAAACGCGTCATATGACGTACATAAACCTCGGTTTGTCGACAAACCTCCTTTGTGAATTCGGGGCAGTACGTTTAAAATGATACTAGACTTATAATACTGCAAAATACCAAAAGTGCATGTACATGTATGTAGGAAGTAATTATAAGTGTTATACTAACCATTTACGATGTCTTTCAGCTCATCTAAAGTGTCGTCATTAAATTCTGTCGGTATGTTGTCCCTGCGTTACAAACATGACAAATACAGAGGACAATGAATGAATTCAAAGTGTTACAATTTATATGGACTTGAATGAAAAAATGCAATATATGAATATCTTAAGACTTGTTTGTGAACTAACTTTAAGAACAGCTACGAAATACTTTGAAAAATTACGTAGTTTGATGGTAATAGGGCTGAATCAATGATGTAAAATTTCAATTTCTTTAGAATCTGTTTCGTCTGAATTGCCAATTTAGTAGGTGTACGGGACGTTTGAAGGAGTTGACCTTCCTAAAGGCCGAGTAGTTACAAGGCACGTCTTTTAGCTGGTTATGCAAAAAAGAAAATGCGTCATACGATCTTACCACGATCCAATTTTGAAATAAATTGCAATAACATTAGATATGAACATCAAATATGTAACATTTCAAGGATCGGGGATCTATTTAGTCATATGATTTATAAAATCTTAATTTCAAAAGCAATCCATGCTTCTTTCGAGCATATTGCTCCGGTTGTCTCATTTTCGCTCGCTTGAACATTGCCAGCACAAACCACTAAACTCTACCTCCTGGACGGATCATCGCCCATTCCCGACGTGATAACGCTTGACGTGGGCTCGCACGCGCGGCGGCCTTTTTACACTTCCAAGAGCGATACGGCTCACTATACGTTAAGTACTAAAAGGCTGTATTGTCTGATCGTTCATGAATATTCATGTTTTCGCTTACCTCGGCAAAATGCTTGCCTATACTAAATGGAAAAATTACGGTGGGGGGGGGGGGTTGGATGAAATGGACATAATGAACAAATCAGAACTGATCTATGATAATTCATGCTTATTATCCTTCGTGTGCTTGACTTATAATCTTACAATCGCGTGGTAAATTGAGTCCAAGGTACGACTTGTTGTACATGCGTTATATAGGCAATGGCGAGCTTGCGACCTATTTGATGAAATTACGGTGGGTGAACTTTCAAAAGTCAATGAGACATGAGGGTTCCAATGAAAGAGCTAGTGATAACGTACGTCGGGGTGGATGTACTTTTCGTTTAAACAAAAAATGAATTTGTAACGATTTTTTTAGGGGAGTAAAAGTTCATAGGCTAACATGTTAGGCTGCTGACTCTGACGATAGGAGGCGATGTCAAATGGACAAAAACAGCATTATAAGGATCATAAATAAAAGAAGTGAGATACGCTCATCCTAATTTCCAATTTGTCAGCAGTTAATATTGATTCTAACAGGAATTGGGGTATGATTACCTGTAAATGAAGATGGCAGAATGCACGCAGGCTAAAGAATCGTACTTGGGGTCGGTTCTTGAAGGGTCTGTTCTTGAGGTGTCGCTGGTAATATGCTGCCACCCATCTTTGGATTTAAAAACAGTGAAATTGATGTTAATAATAGTGGCCGGGTTTTTTGTATACCCAGATGTTGCGAGTCCGGACACGTTGCGTATCCTGGCAGTTGATGTAAAACAACAATTTAAACAAATTTACAGGCAATATTTCACAATTATTCTAAGATTTATTAAAGTTGGAAGATGTTATAAAGGACAAATATTGATGATGATTGGTACTATTCTTGATGAATATTTTACGTTAAATTCGAATACAGAACAGAGGCTTTATATTTGTTAAGTTCCCTGACACCCCCACCCCCACCCCCCCCCCCCCCCCTCTCTCTCTCATCACACAAATCGCGCACATAGTCCCCAAATCTCTCCTGGGTATGGGAGGCAAATATAAATTAAGTCCTTGTCAAAGGAAATTATTGCTGTGTCTGGAATTGAACCCACAACTTTACATTCCAAGTCAAGCGTTTGAACCACTCGACTACGACACCTGTAGACTTGCATTGAAAGGGGAAAATCTGCCTATTCACCTTGTGTTTGTTCAAAGCATATACAGTTGATCATATTTTGCAAAGTCTCAGTCCTTAGAGTCTGCAAAAGAGAATCCCGAGTACACGCTTGTGCACACATGATGAAGTCAATACTAGGTATATCAAGACTCCATCTGTCCCCGCTGTAAGTCACCTTTGTGGCTGTGATTTGTTCGACCTGAGGATGTCTTTGGCTATCTTGAAGACTTCCTTCGGTCTCGGCTGGGGGTGTTGGCCACCCTGCAGCTGGTTTAGGGCTCTCCTGCATCTTGGACAAGAAGAGGTTCATCATGGATGTCACATCCTCATCCTGAAGACTCTTGCAGAGTTTTACCCACGAAGAGCATTTCATGGTGGTTGGTTGCTTGTTGGCAAAACTCTCCATTGAAGCTTCAGGATCCGATAGTCCATGCACCAAGACTCCGATACGAGAAGGACCTACATAAAAAGGGAAGGGGCAAGAATATAAATTTAACGAACTATGGTTATACATTTATATTCAAATTTGCCACCAGTAGGGGCAGGGAGTACGTGCCCCCCCCCCCCTTCCATCGAGTGGTAACAACTATAAAGGGAAAGGAAGAAAGGTCCGAAAGGACCACGTCCTGCATCCTCTTCCTGATCAGTAGCCTCTTAAATTCGCATTTTATTTCCCAAATCAGACAAGTGGCCCTCCCCCTATCGTTCCAGCACCCCCTCGGACCTGTCGGTATGCTTGCGCTTCGCCTCTATTTACCAATACATTATGTGTTTTTTTTTTCTTAATGTATTTAAATCTCACGAACAAATATGATACTACGATGACATTGTCTCATGTGGTAGAAGCAGAGAAAAATAACAGCAGAGGAATTGATGTTTAAGTTACCAGCCCGCCAGAATATTTAATAAATAGTAATAAAATAACATATGTATAGTGCGCCATCTATCTAGTATAAAAGTAAGACAGAAAAATACCCCCAAAATAAAAGATAATCAAAAAAGTTGTGTTACATTCAGGTACTGTAAATTATTCTTTCCAAAAAGATTACACTTAAAAGTAGTCTGTCCCTTTTGCAGGCTGAAAGTATAAAATTAAAGAAATCCTATGGTAAACATCTTGAGATAATACCAACTAAAAACTCCTTAGAAATGGTAATTGTCTCTATGTGGAATTATCTCGACTGTTGCAAATATATAGGCCTAGAAATTGTAACGTTTAGTCGTACGTTTTTGTGCTGAATAAGGACTTAATAAGTTTAATTTTGGTCGTTATAAGAAGTGGGCCATACACGATAATGCACCCTTTTAATACAGCTACTTTTTTAACTATGTTGTTATATTTTTTTTTATAATAGGTCAGTCACTCAAAAGTGTCTGAAAGTGTCTAAAATGGTTTCCCTTGCATACTAGTCACAGCTAACGTTTAAATTTCGCACATGCGACATACGTGACAAACTCATGATTCCTGCAAAGGTCTACATAATTCGATATTGGCTGCAAAAGGGATACACTATACACTATACCTTTAATAGAATGGTTCTCCCCAGAAATATTATATTCCTAATGAGGAATCCAAATCTGTCTTTCATTTCTAGAACTCGGATTCTCGGAAACAATATCATACACGTAATGAGGTATCTTTATCAAACATCTGTTTTTCTTGTACAACATTCAGATATGACGCGGTAAAACCGTGGTAGTTTTTCATGAAGACATACACTTCTCATCTTATAACACAGAGCTGAGAATACGTGCAATACCTTTGTTGCGCTTTTGGAATCTATGTATATGTAAAGAACCGCGACGGGCTTTTTTTTTACGTTGGCCAGTAATAACGTGCAGTTGGAAATCATGTACACGTAAAGAACCACGACGGGCTTTTTTGCGGCGGTTTATAGAAACATTATTATTATGTGGGTAGCATAATTTTGTCGAACAAAATCTTACACTACTATGGCATCAATATCGACTTGTAAATATGTTCCACGAAACATGCTCACTAGAAGAAAAGAAGAAAGAGAAAAATAACTCCGAGTCCAGAAATACGTATGCGAGATTTGTAAATGTAGTATCAAACAAAATAGCTCAACTAGTTCTTCAGTTTGTGTGGTATATCGATAGGAGTGAAGTACATTTAGACATGATTTTCTACAAAAATTGAAAAAAAACCCAAAATGTGGCAAAATATTCAAGACATCCACTATTTGGTTCGACGATTATTTCACTCCACAAAAATTCAGAGTTTAATCTAAACACGGGATTATTTGACCCTTTAAGCCTTTGACAAAAAGTGCATAGCGTTCGGTCCCCAATCATAAAAATATCATGACCGTTTCATTGATGGGATAGTTTTCCAGATTGTTTGTATGCAATGTATTCTAGACTAGGCTAACTAGCGCTATACTCCTAGATACTCAAAGATGTCGATTTTACATCTGTTTTCAACTTTCAAGGTCCCTTAGTTTTTACTTCATGATGAGGAATGCATACCAAAGACCCCGTTCTCATTCACTTCGTTGTAGCGGTCTAACTAAGACCCGTTCCTCAGGAGCAGTTCTTAGGTGAGTGAGAACGGTCAAAGTGGTCCAGGAAGTGGACTTGTGGACCGCTCCAGAAGACCACCTCTGGAGGTGGTCTTGAGGAACGGGTGTTATTAAGAGCGGTTTGGACCGCTCTAACGTGCAATGTGAACGGAAGCGTACTTTGAACGGAAGTGAGCTAGTGACGTTCCGTGCGAAACATGTAGTACGGTACATACGGTTTGTATTCCGCGCGCGAAAAAATTGACCTGCTGACCTGAGCTGCCATAGCAACAAGACCACTTTGACTCGTGGAGCGGTTTGAGCCATAAAAAAACTGCTCGGAGTGTGAACGCTCGCAAACCGTTCCTCAAGACCCGTTCCTCTGGAGCGGTCTAACTAAGACCACTTTCAAAGTGAGTGAGAACGGGGTCAAAGATTCAATTGACTAATTATTCGAGGCAGTAGTAAAAGAACATTTTTTTACTCTTCAATTTACCAACAATTTACCTATTACTATGAAATGTGTTTATATTCTATTTGACAATCGTTTCCTTCCAAATTCCTCGTTCCCCATCCCCCTTTTTTCGCCGAGGATGTACTTACCGAATTCTTCACTAAGGTGAGGAAGGAGCTCGTCGTACTGGGCATCCTGCACATCAGTAATGGATAACCTTCCCCTGTCAATTGAATGAATCAAGATCACCGCATCACACTGGCATAATACACGACGTACCGTTAGAAGATCAGTTGCAATACAAACAAAGGTTACATTTACATTGCCATGATTTTCCAATTTTGAAATGAATTCATCATACTCGCTTCTGGACGAAGACATAGAACATACAGCCAATGAAACCGGGTCGTCCATTTTCGTTTTAACAGTCAACCTTAATGTAACTGCTCGAAAATCGCTGCCACACTTTTATATATCCCAGAAGAGAGGAAGTGGAACAGAAAGTAGGCGGGTGACTTTCCTAAAATGGGCAGGAATATGCAATAAAGCAGATCACGGGACAGTGATGATGAAATTTATTATTCGTAGAAAGTTCTAGCAGCTTTTATTGCGTAATAATATTGTACATGTTTTACGTATGGAAATACAGTCGCACGATTTATTTAAGTACAACATAGTATACTCGACGAAGATCATTTGTGAACAAGGATTCAAGAAAATGGCAACTCCAATCGAAGATGCCCATAGCCGGGTGGATGCTATTTGTGACCAGGAAAGTAAAACCACGGTCATGTTCGTCGGAGCTCCCGGAGCTGGGAAGTCGTCCTTAATCAACTCCTTGATCAACATCATCGACTACGACAAGGATTCTAGACAGAAGGGTATCAACAGGTACATCCCCACTGCCCCTAAGGATATGATGGGTGGACACACCCTTATGCGGGAGCAGGTGGAATTGACCGATGCTCTGACCATTGTGGATAATCGTGGGTGGCACGACTGGGGGAATGAAGCAGCTCTGAAAGAGCTAGTCGCTCAAATAAGTAAGGTTACATTAGTATTGCTTATCGTAGTGATGATAGTGACAGTAAGAACGATGATGATGATGATGATGATAATGATGATAATGATGATTATGATTATCATGATGATGAAAGTAAAAGTAAGTACAAAGAGAAGTAGTAGTAGTACATGTAGTAGTAATGATAATAGTACAAATGATAATTATAATGATGATGATAATTATAATGATATTATTTAAAATTATTTGGATAACAATAACATTAATAATAACAATATTTCTACTACTCCCACTACTGCTGCTGCTGCTACTACTACTAGGCCTAATAATACTAACAATAATGATAATAATAGGACATGTAATAATAACAATAATAATGGTAAAAATAAAGGTATAATATTGCTGAGGAATGGATAAGTAATTATTATAAGAACGGTGATAATGAAGACAGTAATCATGATACAAATAAAAATGTTATGATGATGCAATGGTTAAATAATGATTAACATCAGTTTGATATATCTAATTTTTTTTTTTTTTCTTCAGATGCTCAACGGGCCTTCGTTGATGATGTCGATTGGGAACATGAAGTAGAGGAAGAAGACATCCTGGAAATTCCTCTAGTTATTGCCGAGAAAATAAGCTGTGTAACCATCGTTATCAAGTGAGTCTCCCCCACAAGATTCATCTACTTGTTGGTGTTTGGATGCTGCTTATAAGTATCGGCTTGCATGGTGATGTAGATATACAGTTGGCTTGCGGTTGCACCATGTGAGAGAGAGGGAGGATTAGTCCTAAAAGGGACTCTCGGTATTCATTTTTTCTTGAGTGTGTGTAGTCCTGAAAAGGACTGTTTTAGCTTATAGTTCTAAGGAGAACTATAGCGCCGATTGGAGAGGATGGTGGTAGGTAGGCGGTATAGTGTGCTTTCAAAGGCATCGTTTAACAATAATTAATCTGAGATGCATGGCCCTATGTGTTATCAGTGTCTGTGATATGATGTAATATTGTAGCCCTAAAAAGTTTGCGCTTCAAAATGATCATGAAGTGCTTCAAAAAAGCAAAAATCTTCGAATGACCGGTTTTACCATCCTCATTTTCCCCAGTAGACTGTAGAGTTATAAAAACCGTTGGGAAAACGGTTTTCGAAATTTCGATTACCAATCATAAATATCTTGATAATCAGACGGGCGATTTGGCTGTAAAAGTCATGGAATTCCTGACTGACCTGAAGGTTTCAAATTATGATTGCAGCATAAGCTAAATCCAGGATTTTGTTTAGAATATCAGGGGCCGATTGGGTTGTAAAAGTCATGGGATTCCTGACTGACCTGAAGGTTTCAAATTATGATTACAGCATGAGCTAAATCCAGGATTTTGTTTAAATATCAGGGGCCGATCTATGGAGGTTAGGGGGTTTAACCCCCACCCCCCCCCCCCCCCTGCGGCTACCAAGTGAAAATGTGATGTGCATAGAAAAATGCCATCATGATGTGCAATAATCATACATGTATGAAGCAATATTTTTGACGCTCATTAATTAATTAATAGTATGTAAAGTTTTTCGTCGTACCATCCCCTTTTCTTTTTTAACTCTCTCCCTTTCTCTTTTCTAATCTCTTCCCCCTCCCCTCTCTCCCTCCCTCCCCCTCTTTCTCTTACTCTCTCGCTGAAGTGGGAAAGGTGGCCTCGCTGCACTCAAAGGCATGCAGACTCTGGTCAAGACGTGTAATAAGGAGACCGGTAAGACTACATGTAGTTTCTGGAGTACTTTTGTGAGAAAAAGATGTGAACAGTCTGAGAATAAATCAGTAATTAAATTTTCACTTTGTCTTTTCAATAATTAATTTTAATTTAGCTGTTCTACGGGTAGTTTGGGAAGGCTGATACTCGATGTTACCCCCCCCCCCCCCAGAAAAAAATTGTGATATGAACTTATGTGTCCTATCGCGATGTAACCATTATAACCACTTTCTTTTTAGAACGATGTAGAAAAGAAATATTTAAAAGAATTGTAAATGTTTTCATTAATATTAAAGAAACCTACTTATTTGTGTCAAACTGACATTTAGTTTAGTTTATGTTCTGTTGTTGTGTGTTTAATTTATTAATCAGGTCGCAAGCCATCGGTCGTTGTCACTCATAAAGATCATATGACTAAGGATCAGATTGAGAAGGTAAAGTCTTTGCTGGAGAAAGAGCATGGGATCGGCAGAGAAAGAGTGTTCGTCATCCAAAACAAAACTGATATTGATACCTGTCTTGAAGCTGGCTCAAAAGCACGTCTTCTCGATTTCCTGGAACGCTGCATTGCTGATGGTAAAGCTGGGGGTAGCTTCCATAACCAGAAAGAAAAGAGACACGAGATCCGAGTAGAGTATAAGAAAAAGGTCGATGCGCATAAGGCCGCAGAAAGAAAGAAGCGGAATGCCGAAGCGATTGAAATCTCTGCTCAAGAATTAGAGCTTGTGCGATCCGTACAAGAGAAACTGAGGCTTGAAATAGTGACAAATAAAGAGAAAGCGTTGGTCGATATTGATGAAGCTATGAAGAATGATGAGCGAAAGCATTTGCAGAATATGCAAAAGGAGGAAGAAAAAAATTATGCGGCGTTACAAAAGCTTGAAAAAGAAAATGAGCTCAAGGCCATGAAATACGCTGCCGAATTGGCAATGAAGGAAAAGGCCAAAGTGTTTGAGAGATTAGCTAAAGAGGGCCGTTTCTTCAAGTGAAAAGAAAATGAGAACATGGAATATGAGTAAACGAAATCTGTTTTTATATCGTTGTAAATGATGGGCCTATATTTGCTTCTTCGAAATGAATTCATTTCATTCAAATTAATTTCAGTCAAATCAGGAATTTTCAGCAACACCTTATGTTTGGCTTGTACCAACTAAATTCAGTATATTGCAATTATTTAAGTGTTGAAATCGAACTGTTATCACAATGGTGTACATAATTAATATCGAGTTTGTATTACTTTTTCATAACCACAGGAAAAAAGTATTAGATTATGATATCTGTATTTTAGATTGGCAGCAGTTTAAAGTAGATACAAATATCATGTTTTGGGGAATACAATGTATTTAAATTTATTGGTGTGTACTTTTAGATATTATAAACTCATTAAGACGGGATACATTAAAAGAATCGTTATTATTTTTTTGTTAAGACATATGTAAAATTGATGCTAGCGAAGGATCCTTAGCCCTAATTGTCCGTATTATAAAATTAAGATGATATTATTAAACACTGTCAACAGCCCTATGTTAATGGTTGTACCTATGAGTTTAAATGTTTATTGTAATGAGATTTTTATTCTCGAATAACTTAAAATATTTGATGATGCGGGTGGCAAAAACTGTTCTAACATTAATGGAAGCAGGCGCGGATCCACGGGGGGGGGGGGCCCGACGGGCCCGGCCCCCCCCCTGGCTTTTTTTTTTTTTGTAATAAAAAAAATAAAAAAAATAAAAAAAATTCGGGGTCAAATACAAAAAATGAATTATGCATACTACCCCCCCCCCCCCCCCACTGAGCGAAATATTGGTAGACTCGATTTTCACATTTTCGGGGTCATATACCAAAAAAAATGATGCTCACTACCCCCCCCCCCCCCCCCCCCCCCCCCCCCCCCCCCCCCCCCCCCCCTGAGCGAGATATTGGTCGGCACGATTTTCACATTTTCGAGGTCAAATACGAAAAAAAAAATTATGAACACTACCCCCCCCCCCCCCCCCCACTGAGTGAGATAGTGGTCGGCGCGATTTTCACATTTTAGGCCCCCCCCCCCCCTATCGGCAAATCCTGGATCCGCCCCTGAATGGAAGCCCCCCCCCCCCCCTTCCAACCTCCCACCGAAAAAAGAGGAAGAAGAGGTAAATAGATTTTCTAGATAGAGATGACCCGACATGTGTGTGCGTGCGTGTGTGTACTGGTGTGTGTGTTTTTGTGTGTGTATTCGCCGCTTTAAAGGTTATAATGAAGGGGATTATGAGTGACTAATTTTGACTCGTTTGTAAAGAACCTACGGGTAATGTGGGTGAAAAGAGTATTGTACGGAGAAAAATCAATGAGAATGAAGCTATACTTTGATTTCTGCTTCAAGATGGTAGGAGGTAGATTTATTTTGTTGTGTAACTACGATTCCAAGTTATCAAGTTTCAAAGTATCTAAGTTCTATTTAGAAATGATAAAAGCATGGGAAGAGTTACAAGGTTGTAGGAATCTTGAAAAAAAGAATAATCCAAACATTTTTAACAATAAGAAATTCTTATTAAAAAAGAAAATTATTTTTGATGAGGAGTCGTTTACATAGAATATAATTTCAGTTCTAGATATTTTGCTAAAAATGGCATGCGGTCAATATCTAATTTTCAACATTTGGCGTTAAAAGGAAGCAAAATTGTTGATGTATGGAATATTGGGAAAGTTATTTTGAGAAGCGGAAAAAAGAAAACCGGAGTTTAGTTGGTGTAAAAGAGTATGATATTTTAATGCAGTTTAACAGTACTGTGAAGCTCATCAGAGATTTATTATCGCGGAAGGTTTATGAATATTTCATAGAGAGGTTACAACATGTATTTGTTTTGAAGATTCACGATGGACGGGGATTTTCAGGTTTTTCAAATGAGGTATATTGAGAGATATTTGATAGGCCTAGGAAAGTTAGTCTTGTTAACAGACTAAGAGAAATCCAATATAAACTGCGTCATGGAGCGATATATACTAGAGACCACTTATTTAAATTCGGCTTTGTTGAAGATAACTTGTGCTCATTCTGTAGGCAAAAGATAGAAACATATTAGCACTTGTTCTGGGAGTGTGTACAAGTTCAATGGTTTTTGCAGAATTTAATAGCTAAGTTTGAGCTAAGGTAATTAAGGTCTGTCGACTGGGTGGATATTCATTTAGGGTTGTCCGGTAAATTCCATGAATAAAGATATTTAGTACAATTAGTTTTGCAATGAAATATTGGATATATAGATGCAGGGGAAAGTCCATAAGTAAATTAGTAATGTTGCCTTTGGGTGATTTTCAAAAGGAACTGTTGGAATTTAGGGAAAAATGAAAAGCATACTGCATGGAGGGCAGGTAAATTAGCCTTACATTTACAGAAGTGGGAACAAGTGAAGTTTTCATGAACTTTTAACACTGGGTAATTGTAGCTTCGTTTTAATTTTTTTTTAAATATATTTGTATAGATAATTTTTATTATTCTGTCGCTTCAATTGTGGGTATTCTGAGGAGGCTAGGAACAGGGTGTGGTACATGTGTGGAAGTGTGTTCGGGTCATGTATCGCATGGTGGGGGTAGTAGTGTGTGGATGAGAGTGTTAATAGTATGTTTAACGGGGGAGGGAATTGAGGGAATAGACAACAAATTTCCCTAAAGTTTACTTTCATATTCTTGATCATCATGAACAAAAATTATATACAGTTTAGTTTATTATTGCAATTTATGTTGAATCCAAAATATCAATGTACAATGTATCCAGTTTTGTTGAGAATTATTTGTACAATATGTATTTGATTTGAGAGAAAATCATTAAAAAAAATATCTTTTAAGAAGAATACGTGCATTCATATGTGGATTTGTATTAGCCTGTCGACAGCAAGGCAAATGAAATAACGTTGATCAAATATGTTTGAAAAATCTCGAAAATGCGAAGCCAATTATCTTTGCCCCGCTTAATGTTCAGTGCAGCTGTATTGCGCAATTCTGTTTTTGTGTAATGATATATTTGGCACTCCTGCCTAAAAGTGCAATGTCTGTCAAAAAATTAGGAATAATAAAGAACAATAGATCACTAAATATGATGAACTAAACATTATTCATTGTTAACAATGCAAAACGCAGGGCCCTATTTCATAATCAAGAACATCAACATTCATGACAATTAATGCTCATGTACACAGCCATGCAGCAATTTCAGAAACTAATATCAGCTATTTTAAAGTTGATTTTGATTCTAGATTTTATGGAACATATTATTATATTATTTATTATTATAAGCCAATGAAATCCTTATATGTAATTGGCTATGAACACATTTGTCATAGATTTGGTTGAGTTGTTATTGATGCCATTGATGCTTTTGGCACATTCATTAGGTGACACATCCTCCTACATGTATATCCACCCCTTTCCACAGTGCAGGCTATCAACAATAAGACGACTCTCAAAAATGTCCGATTATTAAATTTTCGCTACACTTGAGAATTGAAAAGGATTAATAACTTTCAATTTATAATTATGAAGATTATGATGATGATCTTTGGGTAAACTATATTTGTATGCACAGATAATCACTCACACAAAATGATAGCAATGGAACTGATGTCAGTATGTATGTCAGCTATCAGGGCATAGAGAGAGGAAAAATCTAATCAAAATTTCCAATTATTTATATGAAATGTTTTTTGTTCGTTATCGGTTATGAGTCAAGTGTGTTTCACAATGCATAGTCGTTTACATTAAATATTTTATAATTTAGCGAAATCCAAATGATTTCAAAGATAATTACATTAGATTAAGCTTATTTGTATTGAGAATTTTGAATGACATGGAAAACAAAAAATTGTAACAGATGGTTCAAGCCTGTTTTGATGGAGGAAGTAGCTGTATAATGATCATGTGCCGAAGATTGGGCAATATCCATAAAGTCAGTTCTGAACTGCGTGATCCCAGGGTAACATTTTGGTGAACTATTATTTCTGCTATAAAGAGGAGGGTTGAATATCAAAACATTGTAAAAACATTGGCACCACTGATTATGGTTTAAAGGGCAATCTTACATTGGAAAGAAGTTCATCTATCTGAAAGTAATAAAATAAGGGAAACAGAGTAATAAAAAGGTTTACAAAAAAAGATAGGCAAAATTTAAAAAAACATTAGGAATATTATATAATTATAAGAAATCGCTACTTCTGTGCGGATCTCAAAATGGCTATTATGGCAGTGGATTGGGACTTAGTATAGTGGACAACTCTCCCATTTTTCTTAATAATCATTGATTTATTTGTTTCTCCTGCTTTGATTCTGATTATTATTCTGTATCATATTCGCTCATAACATACCCTCGCAAAGTTGGAATACCGATATGAATACATTTGTACAATGGTGTATTTAATGTATTGTGAGATGTTATTCTTTTATCATAACTAAAGGGCGACAAAAAGTGTTAACAAATAATATCTGTATTTTAGATCGGCAGTGTTTTAAAAATGATGAGAATATCATTTTTGTGTAAGACATTGTATATTAAGTTATGTGTGTGTACTTTGAAATATAACATAATCATGTAGACGGCATACATCTAAATGAATCTGGTCAAGTCAGAAATTTCCTGTATTTTTTGTTTGTGGAGACAAATGTATTATTGATGGTAGCGAAGGACCTTCATCCCTCATTTGATGTATTATGAAGATAGCATATATAAAAAAGTTGTACTGGTATGGAAAACGTTATAATCACATGGAATCCTGTATGTTTTCTTTAGATTTAGTTTGTGAAAAACATCCATTCACTTTGAGCTAGTATATTGTGCAAAGCATTAGGAATGTTTCGCAGGTGTTGCAGAGTACGATCGAGTTCAAGTTGTAGTGGAGGTTTTGTGGAGACATTTCAGCTTGCACCTTGATCACAAGAACACGGAGCTCTGCTGAAACTGATTGAACTCAAAAATCTGGTGAAACAGAAATTAACAATATAAGAAACCGCATGCAATGCAAACAAACATAACATAATCATGTAGACGGCATACATCTAAATGAATCTGGTCAAGTCAGAAATTTCCTGTATTTTTTGTTTGTGGAGACAAATGTATTATTGATGGTAGCGAAGGACCTCCCTCATTTGATGTATTATGAAGATAGCATATATAAAAAAGTTGTACTGGTATGGAAAACGTTATAATCACATGGAATCCTGTATGTTTTCTTTAGATTTAGTTTGTGAAAAACATCCATTCACTTTGAGCTAGTATATTGTGCAAAGCATTAGGAATGTTTCGCAGGTGTTGCAGAGTACGATCGAGTTCAAGTTGTAGTGGAGGTTTTGTGGAGACATTTCAGCTTGCACCTTGATCACAAGAACACGGAGCTCTGCTGAAACTGATTGAACTCAAAAATCTGGTGAAACAGAAATTAACAATATAAGAAACCGCATGCAATGCAAACAAACAAAACTAGCGACAGTTTGCACCATGGGCTGCTGAGCTAAGTTAAGTTTTATAATTGATTGAAATGAGTTTTTATTCTCGAATAACTGAAATTTCGCTGATTCGGGTGGCAGAAACTGTTCCAACTGTAATAAAAGCCCCCCACCCTACCTACCAACTTCCCACCTCACCCCAGATTTTTTAGATAGAAATGACCCGACGTGTGCGTGTGTGTGTGTGTGTGTATGTGTGTGTGTGTGTTTTCGCCGCTTTTACGTGCATGAATATGTGGAGGTGTATTTTGCCTGTCAACAGCAAGGCAAATTAAATAACAGTGATCAAACAAGTTTTAAGAACAGGAAATTGCGAAAAACAAATCTTTGCCCACCCTATTGTTCAGTGCAGCTGTATTGTGCAATGCTGTATTGTGCAATTATGTATTTGGCACTATTTCCTTATAGTGCAATGTCTGTCGATGAAACTAGGAATTATAGATAACAAAAGATTATCAAATTTGATAAACTAAAAATTATTTCATTGTTAACAATAGAATACGCAGGGCCATATTTCATAGTCAAGAACATTATACAAGTAAATGTTCATACACACAGCAATGCAACAATTTCAGGAGCTAATATCACCTATTAATTATAAAGTTGGAATTGATTCTAAATGTTATGAAACATGGCCCGGTAAATTAGGGCAGTCTCACATCCTAACTGCTGTAAAGCGCTATGTTTTTATTCCGCACTCTAATTAAGCAAGAGCACGGGGGTTACATTTAATCGATCACTACCCTTTTTCACCTCTCTACATCTATATCTGGGCTTTCGTTTTTCATTAAAAACCTGTCGTCAATTACAATACACAATACCAACAATTATAAGCTAATGAAATCCTTACATGTGATTGGCTATGAACAAATTTCGCATAGATCTGTGTGAGTTGTTATTGGCGACAAGTTTTATGAAACAGGGCCCTTATCGTTTGTGGCCCATTCGAGTCGACTCAGAATAACGTCCGATTATTAATGTTCTCTACACTTGAGAATTGAACAAGATAATTTTCTTTTGATTTATGATGATGCTGATAATGTTTGGGTATACAGTATGTACCGATAACCATACATACAAACTAATATCAATGGAACTGATGTCAATATGTGTGTCAGCAATCAGGGCATAGAGAGAGAAAAATCTTATCAAAATGTCCAACTATTTATGTGAAATGCTTTTTATTCATTATCAGTTATGAGTCAAATGTGTTGCACAATGCGTATTCGTTTACATTGAATATTTTATAATTTTTTAGCAAAATCCAAATGATTTCAAAGATGTGTAGATTAGATCAAGCATATTTTTCATGAGCATTTTGAATGACACTGAAAAAATCCATCTGTTAGAAATGAGTCAAGGCTTGTTTTTTAGGAAGGAAGTTGCGGTATAACGATCATGTGCCGAAGAACATTGAGCAATTTCCCGAAAGTGTGATTTGTGTGATCCAAAATTAACATAAACTGTTATTTCTCCTATACAGGATGCTAAATTATCAAAACCTTGTAAAACATTGGCATGGCCGATTATTATTTCAAGGGCAATCAAACCTTGGAAAGAAGTTAATCTATCTATAAGTATATAAAATAGGAGAAACAGGATGTTGACAAGTTTGGATAAAAACCCAGATCGGCAAAATTAAAAGAATATTTGGAATATTTTATAATTATACGAAATCACTACATCTGTGCGAATGTCAAAATGAATATAATAATTACAACATAATTCGTTTAGAAATGCAGTCTTTTCAACATATTTATTCTATCCTATAAAACTTAACAGGGAGAGCTGCTTACAAGTTTTCACTTCTACCCTTTATTTATCTATACCCAAGTACACTTATTCTTTATTTAAATGTTTTGCAATTTTGTTTAGGAATTAAAGCCTATCTGCACTAGTTTGGCCAGGAGGGAATAGACCTGCCTGCGTGTTCACTGGCAGGTGGTTATCTCGTCAAATATCATCAAATCGTAACCAACGTAAAGATTCATTGCTGAAACAGATATGATAATATTGGATAGCACACATTTCCACCCTGGAAGGTGCTCAAGGCGCTCCAATATTATCCCGGCTCTGCTTGGCCACCGCTTTCGGTGTTCGATGCTAATTACCGTCTCAAACGCCTTATGAAAACTATTCCCAACGTCATCGGATTCATTCACGCACAATGTGCATCATCTGCACTCCCTGGGAGGTATTCCTACCATATGATAATCGTGAGGGCATTATGGTAGTTACTAACGCAAATGATTTCGTTATCCTGCCAGGTCCCCATATCTCTCTTGGGTATGGAGTGGCGAATGTAGACTAATGCCTTGCCAAAGTACAAAGAATATGGTCAAAGGTTGATCATCTAGGATATAAGTATTGGTGTGTACTGCAAGGTTCTGGAATCATCAAAATGATAAGAAACTTTGCCCAGTCTTGGTAAAGTTACAAGCACTGTACACAGAAAGATTTATGTGGGACTACGCGATATCTATCCAGGCCAAGATATATATGATGATTTTCCTATTATATCAATTAATAGGCGGTTTCCCGGCAAAATTTGAATCATCACGTATTATTCAAAACACATTCTTTCACATGATTGGTAATAAGAGCTTCCATTTCATTTTTGAGAGGGATGCGTTTCCAAAACTGGTCTATACCTTCAAATAACCAGAATAACAAAAGCTTCTGAACGTGATGTTTGCAATACAAAGAGAGGCTACATTAACATTGCCATGATTTTCCAATTTTAAGATGAATTCTCCATACTCTCTTCGGGATGGAGACATAGAACATACAGCCAATAAAACCGGGTCGTCCATTTTCGTGCTCGAAAATCCCTGCCACACTTTTGTATTTTCCATAAGAGAGGAAGTGGAACATAAAGTAGGCGTGGTGACTTTCCTAAAATGGGCAGGAATATGCAATAAAGCAGATCACGAGACAGTGATGATGAAATTTGTTATTTGTTGAAAGTTCTAGCTGCTTTTATTGCGTAATAATATTCCATATGTTGTATGCATAGAAATACAGTCGCTTGATCACTTTAAATAGTACATGGTATACTCGACGAAAATCATTTGTGAACGAGGATTGCAGAAAATGGCAACTCCAATCGAAGATGCCCATAGCCGGGTGGATACTATCTGCGACCAGGAAAGTAAAACCACGGTCATGTTCGTCGGAGCTCCCGGAGCTGGGAAGTCGTCCTTGATCAACTCCTTGATCAACATCATCGACTACGACAAGGATTCTAGGCAGAAGGGTATCAACAGGTACATCCCCACCGCCCCTTCGGACATGATGGGGGGACACACCCTTATGCGGGAGCAGGTGGAATTGACCCATGCTCTGACCATTGTGGATAATCGTGGGTGGCACGACTGGGAGAAAGAGGTGGCTCTGAAAGAGCTAGTCGCTCAGATAAGTAAGGTTAAAAGCAATATTACTTATCGTAGAGATGATGATAGTGATAGTAAGAATGATGATAATGATGATGATGATAACAATGATCATGATTATCATGATGATGACGGTAAAAGAAAGTATTAGTAGTAGGGGCAGCAGGATTAGAAGTAGTAATGATGATAGTAATGACATTAAAGGGATAGTGGAGTTCTGTTGCAAAGGCCCTACACACAAACAAATTGTGAGATAATGAAAAGTTGAGTGTCAAATTTGAAAGAGCATACAATTTAAATGACAAAATCATCTCTGTTTGATTACAATCGGTTTAGAGACGGCTGAAATATCCATAAATATAACCATTGCTAATATTTGTGTACCACCACAAATATTAGATATTTTGACCCAGCCGTTGAAGAAACAAAATAGCGCCTTATACGTTTTATGCCAGCCAAAGCCGAGGTTGGCTTTTTTTGTGTGGCTTTTTCACGTTGGTTATAATACGGACAACCAGCCGGCCCACGAACTGTCATTATTAATTAATTATTATTTAACGGTCATCGTATTTTTGTATAAGGTAGAGCTAAATTGGTATGATCGTATTGGCTAAATTTCACACATTTTGGGGTCTAAAATTACCTTCGTTTGTTATGTTCTAAAAGGGCAGTAGAATATTCAATGTCGCAAATAAGAATAAGAGCAATAAATAACCATGCACTTTGAAGGCATTTGCGGTCTAAAACAAGAACTCAACTTTCACTGATGATAATAGTAATGATAACGATATTGATAATGAAAACATGAATGATTACAATAATTATAGGAGTAATGATACTACTACTACTACTACTACTACTACTACTACTACTACTACTACTTATACTACTACTACTACTACTACTACTACTACTACTCCAGCTTCTACTACTACTACTACTACTACTACTACTACTTCTACTACTACTACTACTACTACTACTCCAGCTTCTACTACTACTACTACTACTACTAACTAGGCCTAATTATACTACTACAAACAATAATTAAAATGATAGTAATAACAATAATAATGGTACAAATGACGGTATAATATGACTGAGATTTGGATAAGTAATGATAATATAAAGAACGATGATAATGAAGACAGTAGGCCTAATCGTAATAATAGAAATGTTATGATGATGCACCATTTGAATGGAATTAACAACAATGAATCGAGAATTGAGAATATATTTCAAAGCCTGGTCGATTGTCTTATTTTTCAAACACTACATGTTTAATGGTTAAAGGGATCGCGTAATTTTGTCTCAGATTCTGAAAGAAAATCCTGGATTTATCTCATGCTGCAATGATAGTTATACACGTTTAGATCAATCAGGAACCCCATGACATTTACAAGCCGATCGCCTGTCTAATTGTCAAGATATTTATGATTGAAAATCAAAATAAAATGTTGCGTTTTTCTAACGGTTTTCATAACAATACAGTCTATTGGGGAAAACGAGTATGGTAAAACCGTCCACTCAAAGATTGTTTTATTTTTTTGAGGCACTTCATGATCATTTTTTGAAGTGCAATTTTGTTAGCGCTTCAATATTACACCATATCACAGACACTGATAACACGTAGGGCCGTGCATCTCAGATTTAACACTGTTACACGATGCCTTTAAATAATGATTAAGATCAGTTTGGTATATCTGAATAATTATTCTCTTTCAGATGCTCAACGGGCCTTCGTTGATGATGTAGATTGGGAACATGGAGAAGAGGAAGAAGACATCCTGGAAATTCCTCTAGTTATTGCAGAGAAAATAAGCTGTGTAACCATCGTTATCAAGTGAGTCTCCCCCACAAGCTTTATCTATTTTGTTGTGTTTGCTTTTAAAGCCAAACTGTACTACAATTACTGTCACGCCGCCCAAAGTCCCCTCTAGAGCTATCTCATGTCAGCCGTAGCAGTATGGTCTCGGGACGTGCTGTTTCCCGAGCTGAGCTGCGCTCTTGATTCCATGAGTCTTCTGTCTGCGAAGTGGGATTTAGGATTTGGGTTACGCACTGTGGCCAAGTTGACCATGAGATGGCTCTGTACAATAAACAGTATACAAGTATAGGGCAGAAAATGTATCAGTTCAGTATCGCTTTAATATAAACTCTACTTTTTAATTATCAACTACATATTATATCCATTTGTCAGATTTGTGTTAGTTTGTAGACAACGTTGGTAAATTACCATGTTCCTAGGAAGCTCGTTATGAATCCTCAGTTTTCAAGTTGCTATTTCCATATCTTAACCCGTTGACTCCTGAATTGTATAGGTCCCATAGGCTTAGCATGTGGACCACCAGGTTCCCGTAAGCAAAGGGTTAAAAATGTTAACTTCTTTCAAAGATTAAAGGTAATACAAAGTTTTGGTATGGAGTCATGAATATTGGAAGCATAAGCGATCCTACAATATTTAGTGATCGTTGTCGCGGTTGAAATCGTAAAATGAAATTGTAAAAAATAAACTCTTTATGTTGTATAGCTCCCTCTCAAGGGCAAGATATTAATTAAGCTACGAAACAATGTTTCTTGACTTAAATTGACCGATTAGCTATTTCCATTCGGAAATTATATATCACAACTACATATTCTGAGATTGTCATGGTCGCAGCTACCATTGTACGGCCGTAAGCGCTATTTGAAATTTATCAAAATTTACCGGGAGCACCGGTAAATTTTAATATTCATTTTTTCTCGAAAGCAGAAGTGTTTTAGGGGCTAAATTTTCTAGTGCTTGTAATTCATCCACAGGGGCATCCAAATATATCAAAATTGTAAAGAATCACTATCCACCCAAATTTCAAAATTTCCCAAAACAATTACCTTTAAAAAATATAAAAAATAAAAAAATATTGATTTCACATCATGTTCAAGAACTATCTAATTTGCGGGCGGTGATTAAAAGTTACGATCCAGTTACAAGGAGCAGAAAATAATGGCATGATGTGTAATAATCCTATATACATGTATGAAGCAATATTTTCGACGCTCATTAATTAATTAACAGTAAGTAAAGTTTTTTTCTTCGTACCATTCCCTTATATCCCCCCCCCCCTCTCTCTCTCTCTCTCTCTTTCTCTCTCTCTCCCCTTCCTCCCTCCCCCTCTTTCTCTTACTCTCTCGCTGAAGTGGGAAAGGTGGTATCGGTGCACTCAAAGGCATGCAGAATCTGGTCAAGACGTGTAATAAAGAGACTGGTAAGACTACATGTAGTATCTGGAGTACTGTTCTGAGAAAAAGATGTGAGCAGTCTGAGAATGAATCAGTAATTACATTTTCAGTTTGTCTTTTCAATGTAGTATGTTATGGATAAATTTGTATGTAGCTGTTCTAATGGTAGGTTTGGAAGGTTAATACTCGCTGTTACCTCAACTAGATGATTTGTTGTAATAGACCTGATTGCTGTGACTTGTAACCATTTCAATTATTCAACTCTGTTTTAGGTGTTTTCTTTGTTTTTCTTGTATCATAATGTACATGTATCTTTTGGGTCTGTATTTCGTTGCATGTCATGTCGTTGTTCTTATCGTCACCAAGTAATTTGTATGTTTTTAATTTGTGTACAGCTTAGTCTAAGTGGGACTGCTCTGCTTAATAAATAGAATATAAATGAACATGTAAAGAAAATGATTAATAGATAACACTAATTATTGAATACATAGATAGATAGACAGATAATTGAATTAATAATGAAGGAATGACTAAATAAATACATAAATAAATGAAGTCGGTCGGCCGCCCCCTCCCCCCAAAAAATGAATTGATGTGAACATATACAATTATTTACAATGAATCAAAATGTTTTACAAGAATCCTACTTATTGGTATCAAACTGACATTTAATTTCTGTTTACGTTCTGTTGTTGTTGTTTGATTTATTAATCAGGTCGCAAGCCATCGGTCGTTGTCACTCATAAAGATCAGATGACAAAGGATCAGATTGAGAAGATCAAGTCTCAGCTGGAGAAAGAGCATGGGATTGGCAGAGAAAGAGTGTTCATCATCCGAAACAAAACTGATATTGATACTTGTCTTGAAGCTGGCTCAAAAGCACGTCTTCTCGATTTTCTTGAGCGATGCATTGCTGATGGTAAAGCCGGGGGTAACTTCCATAACCAGAAAGAAAAGAGACACGAGATCCGAGTAGAGTATAAGAAGAAGGTCGATGCGCATAAGGCCGCAGCAAAAAAGAAGAGAAATGCCGAAGCGATAGAAGTAGCTGCGCAAGAATTAGAGCTCGTGCGATCCGTACAAGAGAAACTAAACCTTGAAATAGCGACAAATAAAGAGAAAGCGTTGGTCGATATAGAGGAAGCTGTGAAAAATGATGAGCGAAAGCATTTGCAGAATATGCAAAAGGAGAAACAAAAAAATTATGCGGCGTTACAAAAGCTTGAGAAAGAAAATGAGCTCAAGCTCATGAAGCATGCTGCCGAAATGGAAGCGCAAGAAATTGCCAAAGTGGTTGAGAGATTAGCTAAAAAGGGCGGACCGTTCATGCATGTACAAATGAAAAGAAAATGAGAACATTTCCCTAAAATCTGTGGTCTTGCAAAGAACATAAAGTTACCTACAATCTCTTGTTTCATTCTTCTTGTTCGTTTTTCCTCAAAAGGTTTGATGTTTTGGGGAAACGAATTATCGAGGAATGCTATTATTTTATGGTCATTTTTAAGTACTTGCACGAGAAAGTTAGTGCCTGTTTTTGCGAATGAATAACAACTTCCCCAATGTTTTTTATTATTTTTTGGAGGAAAACTGCATTGAAATAAATATTGTACCTGAAAAAACTTATTAGAAAATGGGTCCCATGGATTTCTAAATGAGGAATTGACACCCTTGACAATTTCCTTTTTTCCTCCTCTTTATCATATCTGCTTGATTCAAGTCAGTTTCAGTCACCCCTACAGACGCATAGCTAGATAGGATATAAATCCTTTTCAATGCATTATTATGATGCTTTTGAATAAATCCATGAAGCTGTGCATATTCGCTTTTTGTTTATTTTCAACCAAGATATTATGGTAATTAGCCTTATGTTTCTTATATGAGGAAAACCATAACAAGTTCGGAAAATATAAAAGTGAGTGATTTTGTTCTGTGTGAAAACACGAGCATGCATTTAATTGATGAACCTATCCTTGCTTCTACGAAATGAATTCATTTCATTCAATTTAATTTCAGTCAATCCGTATTGTGACATGACTTTTCGACTCGCCTTCTGCTCTACCTATGCCAATTTAAGCCTGTATGTTACAATTGTGTAAGGGGTACAATTTAACTGTTTAAGGGTGTATTGCATGTATAGTGAGTTGTTAGTATTTTTTCATAAGTAAAGGAACACAATTGTGAAAAAAATAATATCTGTATTTAAGATGAGCAACGCTTTAGAATAGATACACAATATTATTCATGTAAGACAATGAAATTCAAGTTGATTTTGTTTACTTTGAAATATGACAGTAATAGGCCTACATGTCTATGAATCTTGTCAATCAAGAAATTTCCTGTATGTTTTGTGTATAAACATAGCCTATGTTTTATTGATGGTTGCGAAACCGCCTTGATTTCAAAAAGGATTAGCATATTTTGCATAAGAATTTCGATTGACATTCAAAAACCTAAATCTGTAATAGACGGGTGAAGGCCTGTTTTTGACGGAGGAAGTTGCGGTATAATAATCATGTGCCGAAGAACATTGAGCAATATCCTGAAAGTCAGTTCTGAAATGTGTGATCCCAGGGTAACATTCTGGTGAACTTTTATTTCCTCTATAAAGAGGAGGTTAAGATATCAAAACAATGTAAAACAATGGCACGACCGATTATTATTTAAATTTAATACATTTTTACTATGGTGTATTCCGACTATCATAACTATAACAAAAACAAAAAAACAATGATATCTGATCGGCAGCGTTTTAAAATAGATGATAATATTATGGTTTTGAAAGACAATGTATTTTAAGTTATTTTTGTGTACTTTGAAATACTATAAAATCATGTAGGCGGCATACAACTAAATGAATCTAATCAATCAAGAAATATACTGTTTGTTTTTTGGAGACATATACATTATTGATGTTAGCGACTAGCGAAGGACCTTCTGCCCTCATCTGTTGTATTATTTAAGAAGAAAGAATTATATTAGTAAACACTGTCAACAGCCGTATATTAAAGGTTGTTTCGGTATCAAGAAATGTTTACTGGTATGAAAAACGTTGTACACGAAATGTCTCGCACAGTTTTGTGAATAAATTTGATTTGTTAAACTTTGATAAACTAATTACTTTTGTGCGACTTTCTTTATGCGCTTTGTGTCTAATGAAAACGTGCTTTATAAATGTAAGATTATTAATCTATTTTTTTTGCGTGAGTTAACGGTGATGCCTACAATATAAGTGAGACATGAATGATAACACCAAGCAGCTTACTGAAACAACTGAAATTGTATTTTGCCTGCGTTAAAGGAAACCTCACCCCACATAATAAATGTAGATATTTTATATAATGAGATGTATTCCTGCCCTTTGATTTACAATAATCCTTACGAAAAGGTACAAAAGATATATAAATGAAAAAAATTCTTGGCATGATGTGATGCCTTTTAGCATGACATTGTGCGCAGCAATTTTCTAAAAATGTGACGTCCAGTTGAGGTTGTACATGAAAGATTTCATTTAAAAATACTAAAATAGAGCAGTTGACAAATCTATTTTATTCATGAGAAACTTTTACCCCAGAAGAGCACTAATTTAATTATGACTTGTGTTCTTGAAATTGTAGTACAAAGAGTAATAGCAGGTGAATGAAATGATGACCTCACACACCTGGGAAGATAGTATCCATAAATTTGAATACATTTACTTGATAAATGACTTCACATAGGTCTTAGCTTAATCAGAAAATGGCGATGCCCATGCCGTGCTGAGAAACTGTACATTATTCTTGCTTTATGCCTCTCTCATACACTTTGGTGGGGAACTTGTAGATTAATGGGCAAGAATAAAATAAATCTCTCAGAATAAGTAAATTTATTTTTTAGGATGAGGTTTCCTTTAAGGTTGTAGAGCAGGCAAATGTTGTTTGTCTTGTTAAAGTGACTCGGTAACATTGTTGAACGTTGATGAAAGAACTGCGTAAGTTTTGTATGAAATGTTACTTATTATATTCCTTCTACTGTACAACCCTTATCAATGTCAAAATTAAAAAATATATTGCTCCATTGCAATAATTTATTGAAAAATTTTCAGTGGCTTAATTGCTTAAGAAATTAAAATCTACCGTTAGGTCGTTTATACCTCTCACGCCTATACCCATACGTAAATCTGTTTGGGATGTACGGGGGCGCTATGTTACTGTTTTCCACTCGGGAGGTATAATCCCTAGATGCACTATTGCAGAGAGTTAAGAGTTATTGCTGAACATTTTGTAATACGGTTCTTTCTTTTTCCCCAATAATCTAGCTCACCTCATTTGGTCGATTGGTTGTCAACACACCACCCCCCCCCCCCCCTCACCCCAAATACCCCTACCACGGAAGATGTCCGTGGAGGGGGCGTACATGAAAAACAGTTTTTGTTTATTGTAAGGTTGCCCTTTCCAGGCCCATCCCCGTTCTATTCCTTGAAATGTTTGTATTTATTTATTATTGTTGAATACACTGTTGCGAATATCATAGTTGGAATACTAATATATCTTACTTCTTTTCATGAAATGATTGGATGTGACAATATGGTTTATTTTCGACAATTATTCTTCTCAAGGCTTCATTGGCAAGGCTTTATTCAGTGGTGAATTTGGTATCCCGCCATCAATGGTGTATCACTACAACAAGGGAAAGGGAATGGTTCAGGGGGTTGTTTCACGAACTCTTTATAAGTACACGTCAACGGCATCTGATCGACGCTGTCACTCGACTTGTCAGCTAAGTGCATCACAAAACCGTCTCTGCCAAGACGATCGACAACTGTCTTGCCTGACAAGAAACTTTTTGCGACTCCAAACCTGTCATTACTTTTAAGAACGCCATCTCAAGTCAACTTTAAATTAGTCTATAGGCAGCGAAAAAATAAAAATTAGAATTAATTAAACAACTCATTTCTTGATCTTCAGGCTCTCATTTTACAGCTCAGTTCTTATTGGTGTTAATATAAAATCATTATACAAGCGTACAAACTGTTCTTATACCGTTTGAATGCCGAATCATGTAAATAAGATAAATATTATTTGTCAATACATCGGTCTCCCACAGAAAAGTCGCCGAAGATATAGTCTGTAATTACAGAGTCATGATAATTTTTGTGTAGGTAATTCTCGTAATTCTCTAGATAACTTCCATTTCAAGCATAACCAAGATACTAATCACATCATATACTTATTTTATAAATGTATATTAAATCTGAGATTAATACAAACAATTGTTTTCATTATTTTCTTTAATAGAAATAAAATCAAGGTCTTTCTACGATTGGATAAGAATTATGTTATCCTCTTACTTGCAAATTTATATTCACCCGTCGGAAAATCAACGTACAGTTTCCTCAATTTCATAATTTCTTAGATAACATTAGTCACACCTGTTTACATGCAAATTGGGGGCTTGTATCATTCGGTTAACAATCTCTTGGACTTGTACTCTTTCAAACAGTTTAAATTAAGGCTTATAGTCTCTTTTGGTAATTCAGGATAAAATCTGATGGATCGTGACTTAGACATTTTCTGCATTATGTCCTTCGGAATTATGAACCCTATAACATATTTGTCATTTTGACCTTCGGATAGAGCTCATGCTTCCTTTCGTATAAGCATCAAATTCTCACTAACAAAAAAACTCAACCGGTAACTGAGGAAGAGTATCAGGAAATCTGTGGTTCGCTACTACTGTGGATCAGAGACATAGACTCTGAAAACAACAGGCCTCAAAAGGTTGGCGATTTTTAAACTGTGGCTGTGGAAGAAGATGGGAAAGATAAGTTGGGTGGATAGACTGACAAAAGACAAAACGATGACGTTTTACAGAGAGTGCGGGAAGGAGCGGAAGTTAGTAATATCATGGAAGGAGATCGAGACAGAAGAAATAATGGGTTGGGCATATTCTACGGCATGATAGACTCCTGATAAATATCACTGAGGGAAGGATGGAAGAAATAGTACAAGGGGAAGGAAAAGAATTATGATGTTGGATGTTATCGAAACAAATAATGCATACTAAGAAGAAGAAAGAAAAGGTTCATGACAGAAAAATGGAATGATTTTCATGCATAAATCCTGCTGTACAGCACAGTACCGGCGAAAGAGAGAAAGAGAGAGGGAGAGAGAGAGAGAGAGAGAGATATAGAAAGAGAGAGGGAGAGAGAGAGATAGAGAAAGAGAGAGAGAAAGGGAGAGAGAGAGAGAGCGAGACCAAACATGATTTAAATGAACCTGCATGTCTGCATTATATGTTTTGTGTGTTTCGGAATGAATAAAAAGGCCTTCTGTAAACCCCCCCCCCCCCCCTAGAAGTACAAAGTGGCTTACAATGATACAAAAGAGTTGTCTAAGTACAGGGATATGATGAACAATTAATCCTTATTTACCTGCGAGTGTATGCCAAGAGTATTATCAAGAGCTAGATAGTGGCAGTGAGCCGATGTGATGTTTGATCTATGAGCTCGGCAAATCTTCCGTCGTGCTATATTTAGGTCAATCTCATTTTTTATCGGAACAATTGGAGCGCGGAGAGATGCTTTTAGTGGTGTTAATCGTTCATACTCGCTATTACAAAATAATAGTAATTAAGGCGGGGTGGGGAGCTAGGGGTGGTGGTGTTTTAAAGAGCGGGAGAGGTAAGATACTCTAAAGACTAAAATGTTAATTCCCCAATTAAAGGGGGAGAAGTGATCGCTTTTTCAAATAGTTAGATTAACATTGTGAACATAGAGGATCCACCGCTATAAAGGTTGAATCTAACATAATAATCTAGTGTTAAGCTGACATCTTGAAATGTTGGTCACTCCTCGGTAGCCTGAGGGAGCAACCTGTTGAGAATTGGGGGTATGACTATGATGAGTAACGTTGAAATGAAAAGAAACGACAAGAATTTAGAAATGTTCTTCAATGATATATGGTTGATTGATTGAAATTGGAGCTGATGTTTTTTTTATTAGGAAGTAGATAATGCTTTTGGTGACAATTGGAGGAGGGGGGTGACGGGAGACTACAGAAGGGAGAGAAAGCGAGAGAGAGAGAGAGAGAGAGAGAGGGGGGAGGGGGTGAGACTTGAGCATTTGGGTAACCCCAATCCTCAGTTTGAGCGTTGTGATAAAAGCATAGCCTTCGAGTCATTGATCGCTGGGGCATAGTTCAGGCTATAGATCGCGTTGTCAGGGATTTAGCTTACCCTGACGACACACGCTACAATGAATAGGACTCCTACCCCTTCTCGCTCCGATGTCTGACAATAGAACTAACGACGCCAATGGGACAGTGCAAGGGGCTGTACAGAGTGATGACTTGGATTATAGAGAATAATAACTGTTGTATTTACGCGAGCACTGATACAAACGGAGTAATGCAGTACTGGCTTATTTAGAATATTATCGAGTCTTGATACATGATTTGGAGGGAAAAGACTGGAAGATGGAGCTAAGCACATTCATCCTCAGTTGTAATTGACTCATCGGACGGACCATAGCAAAGTAAAAACAAAACTAAACAAATATTCGACTGCAAAAGTTCTGTCTCGGAAGGACCTGCATGGCTCGTTCTCACCTTGAATATATCAACGGTAAGTAGCTCTATTGGTCTATGATTACAACGTAGCATAATATCATGATAATGTGTATGACAGGTATAGTATGATTCGTGATTTAAATGCTGCATGCGATTAAAATGATAAAGACAAAACTGATTACATAATAATACATCAGTGAAAGCATCTATTACAGTGTAAGACTAACAATCCAATATTTTGTAGAGTCGTAAAAAGATGATAGATAATTGCATTGGTTCTAAAGTTTTGCAGTAGCATTAGTTACATGTCCCTGGTAACACTTTATTCTTGTAAAGTTGCATGAATTATAGAAAGCTAAAACCATCAAATGAATATAATTATTGTAAAAGGTGTAAGAAGGAGAGAGAAGTCTGAGTAGTATCATGAATATGTAACTATTATTTGAGACTTTTAACATCCAGCACTTTCATTTACGTTCAGGTACAAGTACGCTGTTGCCCATAAAGTTGAAATAATTTTTTTAAACTTCTTTTCATGAAATGGTTGTGACAATATGATTTATTCCTGACAGATAAAGTTTATCTCTTTTAAGAACCTTATAAATCAATCCGTATGACTCTTTAGATTGATCAATAAAGTTCTAAGAAAATGTGATTTGATCTTTATTCATTCCATATACATCAATAATCTACATCTACAATCGTATAGCTTAAGATGTATGGAACGACATGGTATACAGAAAATGGGTATTCTTAAGTGTAAGCTTGAAGTGACGCCCTCTCGAAAATGAAAATAAGAATGCAAACAATAGAAAGCTATATTAACTTTATGCATCGAAAATAAATCATAGGTACTGTTACACTCATTTCATGAAACGAGGTAAGAAAAATATGTTCCAGCTTCAAGTTTAAAAGTGTATTACATCGAACAAATACATTAAATAAATGAAGGGAGGTAAAAGCATTGGATTCCTGTATCAAGTATTGGGGTAGCTACCTGATATGAGGAGTGATCAGTATGTGGAATTCGAGATTCAGGCGAAAGGTTTAATTTCTGATCTCCTGAAAATAAGCACAGGCTCAAAGTTGCCCACGGGTCATCACCTTCATTGAGTGATAAATGTATGTAGTATCGTATTCTAACCGAAATGGATACTGTTTATTGAT
>JAVYIG010012361.1:0-54142 GCA_035222895.1 Strongylocentrotus droebachiensis | reverse complement strand
ACTGCACTGATTCCATTAGCCAGATGTGGTTCTTTTGTCACGGTTACTGAGGATGAAGCCGTGCAACTTGAATTCCCGTATCCATGTGACAGTAATAGAGTCACTATACAGAGCGCAAACAGACTTCTATTGTACAATTCAGCAGAGCCAGAATCTCTATTCTATCGATTAAATAGGTTTAGTGTGACAGATAACAATTGCTCGGTTCAGGTTGAAATAAATCCTGTAAAGAGAAGAGACAAGGCAATGTATATTTGCAAAGCGTACAGGAATGGCGTCATTAACAGCGAGTTCACAAAGATAAGATTAGTGGTCAATTATCCTCCTGGTAATGTAGCTTGTACATTCAGTATCAACGGTGATGTAGTTGGTGATTGGGTGCCACTGCAATGTACGGCTCCCATTGGCAGCTTGGCTGGGGGGATTTACTGCTACCAAGATTCTAAAAGATTGCCGCCACAGAGTAAACTTGTACAAAATAGCGAAACTTTGACAAAAACTATTTGGGCTAGAAAAGAATATCCTATATTTTGTTGTTCATCTAGCCTTGATCAACTTAAAGACAAGTGTGAATGTAAAGATTTTGTGTGGAATCCCATGGGGAACATTTCTCACACAACATCCATGATAGGCCCTTGCCCTGCTACCACATCACGCCCTGTTGCAACATTATCCCAATACCCAGAAAGAGAAGTTGGAGATAACCTCCAGCTTCCCCATCAGCTCATAGAATCACCAAGCCTGACTGATACAAGCAAGGATAAGTCAACTACTAGTAACGTCGCAGTATTATGGGGATGTGTAATTGTCTTCGGAATATTAGTAATCATTCAGGTGATGGTCATACTGCGACTTCTAGTTGAAAAAGCCAAAACGCGCTCTCTGGTAGAATCAGCAGGTACACGTCCTCAATCAATTGAAAAACAGGATTTTGCATCCCAAACATATGAGAAGACAACTGTGCTATCCACATATAGCAGCTATGGCAAACACCGATCCAAGTCATTGGGGGCTAACTCGAAGGAGGATATTTGGAAAAAAAGGGATTCAACAATCTCGAAAAGCGCAAGTGCGATGCCAATGGATTTGGTATAATGTTAAAAATAAATAAATTAATTTATAGCAAATACCCCGAAATGAAGTATGGCAGGAATGACAGTGTGGTATTAGTATCGGTGCTCTGTTTATCTTTACCTTTATCGTTTTTAGGAAGTCGAGGATTGCTTTCTTAACTACACATATTACAAACGAAACTTGTGACTGCCTATCAGACAGATGCAGCAAACTTTGGTTGCACCTTCCGTTTACATTCCATTTGGAAACTCGGCTTTAAGTTGACAAAATCAAGACAAAAAACAAAGAAGAAAAAAATAGGAAAAAAAAAAAATCGCCCATACTATTGAATTTCATTCTTTAATCCATGTTTTGATCATATTTGCAAATCAGGTCATTTATTATTAGAAATTTTGTTTGGTTTCAATGAGGCTCTTTTTGAGATCCTGAAAGCTAAAATATGCCACCACCTATCTTTTACTCATTTCGTACCTTATAAATCTTGACATTTGACCTGTCGTATCTTGACTCGATTCAGATTTTCATGGTAATAGTATAGCTATCACTACCTCATTGTTCTGTAGTAATAGGAATGGCCGATAGGTCATTGATGATGTAATCAAACATTTACCTTCTGCGATGTTCTGTTGCATGTTAGGTATGCAGTCGGCTTCTTTAACCTTATGGACATCAGTACCAGCGCGCGTACGCGGGGGGGGGGGGGGGTTGACCCCCCCTTTGACTTTTTGTAGATGTGTGTTTTTGTGCCCCCCCCCCTTTTTTAAATAAAAACAATTAATAATAATAAAAAAATATAATAAAATTGTGGTAATAGATGTCCCAAAAAAGCTGACCGTACCCCCCCCCCCCCAACGAAACGAAATATCGATCGGCGTGATTTTCAAATTTTAACCCCCTCCCCCCCTCGAAAAAATCCTGCCTACGCGCCTGATCAGTACAATAGAACTAAGAGAAGTTCATTGAGTCAGTAAAAGAAAAACTCATACCAGTAAAACACAGTATCAATAAACAAATTAGTAACATGTTGTTATCACGGAATAAATAATAATTGAAATGTCAATGATAAAAGGACATTTCATGATATGTTATAAGTAGTTGATTTTCCTTTTTATTTTATTTAGCATTTAAATAAATTTGCTATATACATGTACGAGTAGGTACTTGATCATCACCAGGTGGAGCCCATCAGGTGCATGTAGGTGACTTATCGATATATACATTTTTAATTTTAATTAAATACATTTTGGATAAGAGTCCATTGCATTGTACATATTTGATGCTTAAAAATGTTCTTGAAAGAGTTCGGTACAAAAAGCCAACACTTTACATATTTATTCTTAACCTGGGCAAGCCCCGGTCAGTGGTTGGTGCTCTTGTTATTATCTCATGCCAAAGTATTTGCCTGATATTGATGTAAGAACAATAAAATTTGATAAAAGATCAAAACTTTTTAGGAATAACCATTACATTTTTGAACTATCAATGACATAACCTCATAATTGTTTCTTGTCAGCGAGTCCATAGAGTAGTAGCAGTTTCTTGATAGCAGCATATAGCATCATGATCTATGTGAGGTCAGAGAGATCAAGGTTCAATGGTTAAACAAAGAGCATACTACAAAATAATATAAATGTTAAACATGTAAAACATGATAATTACAAGCGAAATGTTTATGAATGTTTAAATCTAAATTTCTTTCTTTGTATCTTTATTACTAATATTAATAGCCTAAAAAGTTCATTGATTATCAGATACAAATGTTTTAAAGGCCTAGAAAGACATTTATATCAGAAAGTGTGCTTTAGAAATGTATATTACTAATATCGTAAATACAATATTTATTATTACTGCTTATTGTGCTTTATTATAGTAGCTACCCATTAATCATATTCATTCTGCTTTTTGCTGTTACAATGCTCTGATCAGTTAGCTGTATTAGGCTAAATATTTAAGAAACAATTAGTATTGTCAGCTAGAGCTTGGATAAGCTAAAAACACGGACAAGTATAGTTCTTGTGGTCAACTGACTTCATAATGTACAGGTTTGCTAGTAAACATATTAAACTAAATATGATCATTTAATGTACCTTGGGGGGTGATTATGTAATATCATATGCTTTTTTTGTTGGTCTTGCATATATATCATTGGCTAAACTTTTCTGTCTGTGTATTTGCATTTATCTTTTCAAAACTGCTTTGCTGTATATATAAATATATTCATCCATTAGCCTGCAATAACTCTAATTTGTGTACTAGGGAGGCAATTACTCAGTCTTTTCACAGTATTGAGCTGTTAAGCCGTGCTTCAGCTCCTTATGTTCTTTCTTCCTTGTTGCTCCATAACCAATCAATCCAGATTGTTATGTTAAAGAGTACTACACAAACAAAATTGTTGCATACATTTCTGTTGATACTTTATTGGTACATGTACAAGAAAAAGTGAGAATAATTTCAAATCTGAATAAGCCTAATAGAATGTATGAGTAAATTGATAAGAATATGAAAGTTATTAAATTATACTTGAAAGTTTCATAATAATAGGCAATGTAAAGGACGCAAATGACCATGTCCCATTGACATGCTTATGTACTATCGTTCACAGAATTTTGTTTGTTTTGTGTTTGAATTTGTATTTTTGAATTTATTATATCTTCAGGGGGATAGGGGTGGCTGTATATAATTTTCTATCTTTTTCTATTTTGGATAATAATCCGTTGCATTGTACATATTTGATGCTTACAATTTTTCTTCAAGACAAATCATGAGTTCAAAACCAATGGCCAACACTTTACACATCTATTATTATCCTGGGCAATACCCAGTCAGTGGTTGGTGTTCTAGTTATTTTCTCACGCAAAAATATTTGCCAGATATTTATACCAGAACAATCAAATTTGATTGATATGTTAAAAGTAATAAAGAAATATTGCGTACATGCACATTTCGTTTGATACTTACAAAATATCACCTTATGTCACTGGTTCAAAACATGTGAGAATCATTTCAAACCCGAATAAACTAACAACGTGTTAGAGTAATAATGTACAAAATGTATGAATTGATAGGTATTTGAAAGTTATCATTAAAGTACGTTGCATTGTACATATTTGATGCTTAATTTTTTTCTACAAGACAAATCATGAGTTCAAAACCAATGGTCAACACTTTACACACATCTATTCTTATCCTGGGCAAGCCCCAGTCAGTGGTTGGTGTTCTAGTTATTTTTACACGCAAAAATATAGCCGTGAAGTGTATCGTACAATGTATGTACTAAAAAAAACTTAAACATTTTACTAATTTGTGACCAGCTATTACGCATGAATGAATGGTCACTACTTTGAACGTTCGATCTGTTGTAATTGTCCTAGCTGTAATATTATAAGCATCAAGAAAGAGTATGAAAAATGAGAACATTTGGACAATGTGAGTGTTAATTGGGTTTTAATGATGTGTATATTTAGTTTTGTGAGTTAATTGTGTGACGTGGGTGGGTGTGTGTTGTGTTACATGTATCATGTGTGTGTTCTGTACATTGAAACTTGCTTTAGCAACATTTTGTATATAAAGACAATTTCTAAATCCACCAGTCCCCCTTAAAATTATGTGTTAAATTAAACCTTTCTATAAAGACCGTCTGCCTGAAAGGACCAGATTTCGTGTCTCCCTTTGTGTTTCTAGACTATTGGCCGTGATTTTTAAAGATACAGTCAACTCTGCATAACTTGAAGCCGCAAAAGTAAAATGTTTCTTTTTTGACCTCCGACCAAACATATAGTTTTGAATAAATGTATATCGTTTGCACCAAATATATAGTTTTAAATAAATGTATATCGTGAAAATGTTCTATTCATGTATTTTCCATTATACCAATATGTTGGCGCCATGATTGCCAACCAGTTTGTTTGCCTGGCAGTGCGCGGCTACATTTAATTTTTCTTTTTACACGTAACATCGCACTTTACCGAGACACAGCCAGCGACACTCATTTTGGTACGCTCCAATGAAAATTGCCATTGCGTACAGGTAGTGAAAATGCCCGCCCCCACTCAGTGTTAGGCCTTTAAAAAAAGATGTTGTATTGCCCTTTGCGACCGACCCAAAAATCTTGAAATCTATACACGGTCGGCTTTTTTTAAAACCGTTTTTTAGAAGAAAACAAAATGAAATTGAGAATATTAGCCCAAAGAGGGAGCAAATAAAAAAAAATAAAAAAAGAGAGAAAAATTCCGACCGACCGACCCATGATTTGGCACCTTAAGGGCAATACAACATCTGTTTTTAAAGCCTTATTTAGGGTACGCGTATGCATGCATGTCCCCTCCCATTGAAAGCACCCCCCCCCCCCTAAGTCTGGTGTGTACAGTCAATACGGGCCGATTTTTTGTGTTTTACGAGCCGGACTTTGTTGCGTGAAAAGTACCCCTTTATTTACCGGACATTTTGGGAACATGAATGTGGTCACTCCGTTCCCTGAGTGGGGCCGGGTGAAAATGTAGCATGAGTATTCTAACTCATGGTTTAACATTGGTCATACACTTATAGGACCAACGTTTACCTATTCCTTAGAATAAGTTTACATGTTAATTTAATCCTATTACTTTATTTATTATACACAAGATTATATCAATGTTATAACTTCCGGGGCATATGACCTTTATTCTATAAGCATTGCTTCATCTTTAGGCTCCATCATCGTCGATTGCTCCCTTTATTTACCTTAGTGTTATGTATTATTTCTTCGCTTGTATATATAAAAAAAAAAAGTTATATGCCAAATGTAATAATAAACTAACAGTTGAAATATTACAATAAACTGAAACCGAATGTAAAATGTGTTATTCACACTGTCTAGGTCGGCTTGTGCATAAGTCAAATTAATGTTTGCGGTCCCAATAGATTCGTCTTATGCAGAGTTAACTGTATGTATCAATTCGGTATAATAACAAATATATGTCTGAGGACCGACCTTTTACATACAAACTTTTTAGGACGGCATTAGACGCGTACGCAGGGGGGAGGGGGTTACCCCGCTCAATTTGTTCGTAATAATAAAAAAAAAATCGGTCGGCATAATTTGACAATTTCCGGAACAAAAAAAAAAAATATTATGTGCTCCTACCCCCCCCCCCGCTTATTCAGCAGCTGACTGAGTCGTTGCAAAAAAATTCGGCGCGATTTTCAAATGTTTACCCCCCCCCCTCAAAAAAATCCGGCGTACGCTACTGGACGACTAGAGTGCAATATGGCGGCTGATGTACGATTAAAATATAATTTTAAATGAAATTATGATCACAATGACTTATAGTTAAAAGCTTTGGTTTTTCTGATTTCCTCCACAATAGAGCCATAATTTATTTACTTAAATGATAAAACATTATTCATTGATTTTATTATTGATTTTACGTCAGGATTTTGAACCATTCTTTAAAATAGCTGGTTTTTCTTTGTTCCTCAATGATTTGTCCTGTGGAAATTTATGAAATTTATGTGCCATAAAATGAAGAAATAAATGAAAAGATTATTTAAATAAAACAAAATAGTCATGGATCAACTGATGACTATTATGATAAAACCATGTGGCAGCATAGCTAAAATGGTTTTGATTATTTGGCTAAATGCTCTCTCTCTCTCTCTCTGTATACATAGTTATGATTTGAAAATAATAGCAAAATTGTATACTTTTACCATTTTTTGTAAGGAAACTAATACGTGTAAATGGCGGCTCAGCTATTAAGCGCACTTTGGATCCTGTGCTAACAGGCATTTATTACATTGCATCAAATCTGTCAATATCTGTTACACTTTAATTTTGTTTTAAAGGATATTACCACCAATACGATGAACTTTCGACTATCTTTAAGGACCTCATGTTGAATGCCCCTCTCTCCATCTGCACTTATGCGGATAACAATTACTCTACTCCTCTCCCTGGCCGCTTATACGAATCCATGACACATGCTCCGCCGACAATGCTCCGCAAAAAGCGACAATTGCTCCGCGACATTTGCTCCGCGACATTTGCTCCGACGTCAAATGCTCCGCCGACAGTTGCTCCGCCAACAATTGCTCCGCCGACATTTGCTCCGCCGACAATTGCTCCGCCGACAACTGCTCCGCCGACATTTGCTCCGTCGACATTTGCTCCGCCGACAATTGCTCCGCCGACAATATTGCTCCTCCGACAGCTCCGCCAGAAAAGTGCCCTGTAAAATACAAATGCTCCAACAATGCTCCTTCCTCAAAGTACCCCGTTGAAGACAAATGCTCCGCCGACGTAGCAGGAGTGCCCTGTAAAAGACAAATGCTCCCTTTTGCAGCGAAAAAAAGATAGGAAGAAAGGAAAAGAAAAGAAAAGAAAAGGGACACAAAATAGATAGAGGAAGATTTAATTTCCATATTTTTGCATTGGCCAACAACTTTGTGTCGGAACGGTGTCGGTATTATATAATGACGGTAAATTCTGCCGACACGGCGCGACACGTCGGGGAAAATGATAAATAAAATGGATTATGAAATATAGGCCTACATGCTCGTGAAATAATCATTGATTAACCCTTACTGTACTGGGCTATTTTGAGCACCCTCTGACTGGGGGGAAGGGGGGGGGGGGCCTGGGAGGCCCCCCCCCCATGATCTCGGCCGTCGAATGTCCGATGAACACGAAAATTTGCATATTGGTAGATATTTACGTAAGGAACAAGATGGTATAATTAGTTTTTTCCTAATATGCAATTTTTTGTCGTTATAGCCTAATTAATTATGCAAAATGCTAATTTTATGCATTTTACAGAAAACTCTACATATTTGTCCGTAGACTTGTGAAGAATCTTGAAAATGTATTGAATAAATGTTTCCTTCATCTCGAATTCATGAGGTTTCATTATTTTTATGATATTTGAAAATGCATATTAGGTTAATTTGCATAAATTATGAATACGCAAGACTCCACTTTTTGAATGTTGAAACTCATTATTCATATGAAACTTCTTTTCTAACACAAAATAGTTATTTGATGTAATTAATAATGAAAATTTATGCAAATTTGATGCGATTTTCAACTATTTATTTTGTTATGTATTTTATTGTTTTTTTATTTCTTATAATATCTATTGTTTTATTTCTAATGTATTCTTTTGTTCTGGAATACATCAAGTTCATATCTTCATATTTCTGCTTGTACATAAATATATGCAATTATAGCACTTTTTGATGACATGCGCATACTAATTGTTATGTAACACCTTACAGGTATATCCAATTTTGACAAAAATGGTATCAAAATGTGCGCAAGACTGAAGGGAAAAAAGTCATGAAACGACAATTCAAAATTCCAAGCGGTTGCGGCGCGATCTCCGAAAATGTCGAGGGGGGGGGGGGGCCTCCCAGCCCCCCCCCCCAGTACAGTAAGGGTTAAGAAAAGGGGTGGTAGGCAGGCAGATGGTTTTCAGTTATTATGAAAAGGATGAAATTCGCTTGCTCGCTATATAGCTTATGATCGTAATACATTTTGTACATCAGTGATTTAAAAGTGATGCTTTTTTAATCACAATTTGTTGAAAGAAGGTCGACTCAAGGTTGACAAAAATGTATATATTACTTAAAAACTTATGCACCCCCCCCCCGAAAAAAGGATTGTGTCTTTCGCAACGGTTTATCACTTTTTTCCATCAGTCTCTCCTGATCGGGGAATTAAAATAAATTTTACGTGCTGTACATTCCTATAATGTAAATATCAAACAAATTCTGATATTGCATGAGTATAAAGTATAAATGTGCTAAGTTTATTTCAAATGTATTTTATTTTCATAATCTAAGAAGAGGGGGGGGGGAGGAGTAAGAACTAATTTTTCTTGGCTCAACGGGGGGGGGGGGGGGGGGTGAATACTCCCTTTTCCCCTCAACATCCACCCCCCTTGACATTTTTCAAAATAACCTAAAACATCCCCTGTTTGCCAAAGGATGGAGGGGGGGGGGGGGGGTTGTTTGTTGAGCACCCAAAGCACCCCCCTCGATACGCCAATGTAGCCAATCATCATAAAAACTCATTGTAGTCATTTATCATATACACATCGTACATATACTCATCGTACACACAGAGAAATAAAAGGTGTTCTTGGGGAGTACAACGAAATTGGAAAAATAGGGCGCCCCCTATTACACCTTTTAGGGAGTAAAACACGGTAATACGCAAGGGTGTATATTTGAGGGATGTAATTTTACACCCTATTTTAGTCAGATGAGCTCTGATTGATCAGTGCATATGCGCATGCGTTAGTACAGCAATGGCGCATCGTGTCAACATAGGTACTGCCAAATGAAGAACAATTAGCATAATTCACATATTTTAGTCATGTTAGGGGAATTACCATGTTTCATTTGCGCATATTATTTGTGTGAAAGTTATCCGATCAAGAATAAGGGGTTGTACCGAAGGTTATATTTGATAATATAATTAAATTAGCAGAAGTGTTGATTTACTAACTAGTACATAATTGTCTTCTTATACGTTTAAGTAAAGGGAAGATATTCGGTGATAATAGTCAGGTCTTGACTGATTGCCATTACAACAAAAAACAACAACAACAACAACTAAGGTAAGGCAGGATTGCATATTTAGGTAATTCCATTACATTTGAACCGATACGTCCAGCCATAGGTTAGTTCTTACAGTCTGCACTTGTGTTGAGTTCACACTAATTTTTGTTTAGGTAAGCATTAAAGCCTTTCAATATATAACTCGACATTCTGGTCTGATTTCTTTAGAGCAGTGAAACGTAGACAAAAGGGTGCGAATCAGTGACTGTTAGGTGATTACGAAGCATGGATGATTGAATGCTCGCTGGATGATCAATTGGTTGATGCTGTGCATAAAAAGGTCGTAGATTTACTCCCCACAGGGTGTGGAATTGATCATAAAGGGTATAAAATTCAACCCCACGGGTGTAAATTTGAACCCATTTTTCATGAAAATGGAACCAAAAGGTGTTAAATGAGCACCATTGGGTGCAAATTTCACTCCTTAAAGGGAGTACAATCATAACCTTGGGGTGCAAATTTACACCTTCTTATGACAAAAAAAAAAGACTCCCTACATTGGGGAGTAAATTTACTCCTTGAGGGGTGTCACTTATGTGACAAGCAGTTACTCCCTATAGGGAGTCAATTTACACCTACTTTTCTCTGTGTGTAGGAACGATGCGGAGACACGCCTCTGCAAGACTGTACCATCGACGAAATCTAGAGTCATAGATTTCATCAGTGCAACACCCCTCGCCTTTTTTAAAAAGATGCTATTTATTGTGTTTAGAACTCAACCAGAACTATTTTATTTCATATGCACGCAAATACTCAATGCTAATTCAATTTAAATACGGTTATCCTTATATTAGTATATTGTATGTTAAAGATCATAGAGCTCAAATAAAGAACTTATAAAGCATAATTATGTGTCAATTTGCTGTTTGTTAGGGTACGCATGACCATCATTACATCAAAATTGAATCTGTCATAACTGTCGTTTGATAGCCAGGTAAATACATTCATACACATCCCTTTATATCATAATTTAGCACTTATGATGTGTGCATGACGAGATGAGGGCGCTGTGTAGACACAAAGCCTCTAACTATAAAATGATGGGAGCACTGATACCAGCTATGTAAAAGTCAGTTTAATTTTTGCATGCTGTATCTCATAAAAATTAGTCTCATTGAACTCAGTTGTAATATGATAAAAATACCAAATAGATATGATATCTCTGTGAACATATTTGCACTTTGTTATCTCATAAAAATAGGCCGTCTATTACTTAGGTGTAAAATGATAAGAACGCCAATACTGATATACTATTAAAAAAGTAAAACATATTTGCATTCAGTTACCTCGTAAAGTGTTGCTTTCTAGAGCACTATATTTGCATTCTGTTATCTCGTAAAATATGTTATCTAGAACTTACCTGTGAAATGTTTAAAAAACTGATATGGTGAGTTTACATTTTTGTTGCATTAAGTATCTCACCAAATTAAATCTCAAACTTTTTTAGAAATACTTGGGATATGTAATTTGTTATCTCTGTACAGGTATCAACACACCTTCATTGAAATTCAAAGCTAACCAATAGAGCACTCTTGGTCAGATATTGAATCAGAATAATCAAATTCTCACTGATTAGAAAAAAATTCTCTTTGTTCACATCCTTGTAAAAAGTGGTAGTATAAATGCCGTTTAAAAATCACTGAATATCACTGATTGCTGTCCATGTGAAAAAGTCTAAATCATTAATTTCTTTATTTTGTGTTTGTTTCTTCGATGTGCATGTACATGTATATAAATATAAATCGTAACAACACGTTAACAGGTCGTTAGTAACACGTAAGTTGCTCGTAGTTATCCGTGACAACTCGTAACAAATCGTGGAATTCTGCCGTAAGTATATCGTAATAACTCGTATTGATCCGTAACAAACAGTAAATAGCTCGTAATAAATCGTAACAACTCTTAAATCGGTCGTAAAAGTTGCCAAATCGTGTGGATCCGTGAAAGATCCGTGAAATTGTGCGATCCGTAAGGATTCGTAAGAAAATCCGTGTATGTGAAGGGGGTATAAAGTCTTTAAATTAAGCAATTAGGTGTAAAATATAGAATCACTATTTTTATGTAGAATCTTGCACATTAGCGATATAATTTTGCAATTTCCTCTTATATTGGTTCATTTATTTAACTTCTTTTTATTTCTTCAAACTATGAATGAGTGAAAAATAAGATTAATTGTCTGAATAATAAAAAGACAACTTTGAACTTATATGGATTAATCATTAATGTACAAACGAAAGATTACTTGCATCAAAAGTCAAGTCCTTGAATGTTCGACACCTACTGTTACCAGTTGCAAACAATGTTAAGATACTTTGGGCAGCTTGGCTGGGGAGATTTACTGGACGATATTAAGAAAACTTTGAACTGATATTGGTTAATCGTTAATATTGTACATCACAAAAGATATGTACAAATCAAAAGCCAAGTTTTTTGATGATCGACAACTACTATTATCAGTTGCAAAGTAGTTACCAGCTTGTGACGATGGCGAAGTAAGAGCAGCACTATATGGGCGTGGATATCTTTTCCAAGTTTGCGATTTTACAGCGTACAGGTGTGCAAAGAAGGTAAGATTTTAGTATTTGTCTACAATATGTGACCAGATGCTGATGAATATTGATATCAAGTTTGATTAAAATTGGGGAAAAAATAGATTTTGTGATTATACCACATATAAGATTGTTTTGATTGACCATCAAAGATATTCATCTGATGGGCGAAGTGTGTCATTCTTTGCTTCTTTGTGCCAAGGGAATTAATGGCAACCTCGACCAACGTCTGGAATTCTTATTGAATATTGAACTACACAGAGAATCAGTAGATTGAAAAATGTATGATTTTCTAATTTAACAGTGCCAAACATCTAGCAATTGTTGCAAGTCTTAACTAATTGTCAAGAGTTTAATCTCCTTATTATGACTTTGAATGCTGATAAGAGCAACTTTGGAAAAGGAGAGTGAATTGCAGACGAACAACCACGTTGTATTTGACTATTATCCTGACGAAGGAAATCGAAGCAAAAAACAAACTATCAAAAGATGCAGTCCTTCCTTTTGACTGACTAACTGTACGAACTTGTATTTTGATGAAATGTGTTTCTTTGGCTACTAGTAAACTGTATTCTATCAGCCAACATGGTAAATTTGCAGGAACTTGTATCTTTAATCAGTATATTTATTGCACTGATCCCATTATCCAGATGTGATTCCATAGTCACGGTTACTGAGAACGAAGCCGTGCAAATTTAATTCCCATATCAATGTGACAGTAATAAAGTGACAATACAGAGTGAAAACAATGATCCATTTTACAGTTCAACTGACACTGCAAATCTCCACTTGCCAAATTACAATTACAACGGTTTAGTGTGACAGATAGGGATTGTTCAGTTCAGGTTAAAATAAATCCTGTAAATAGAAATGACGAGGCAACATACATTTGTATAGCGTACAAGGATGGTGTCATTCATGGCCGGTTCACAAAGATAAGGTTAAATGTCAATTACCCTCTAGGTGATGTAGTTTGTACATTCAGTATCAACGGTGATGCAGTGGGTGATTGGGTGCCATTGCAGTGTACGGCTCCCGTTGGCAGCTTGCAATTGGCTGGGGAGATTTACTGCTACCAAGATTCTAAGAGATTGCCACCATGGAGTAAACTTGTTCAAACTGGCGAAACTTTGAAACAAACAATTTGGGCAAGAAAAGAATATCCTATATTTTGTTGTTCGTCTACCCTTGATCGACCAAAAGATGAATGTAAAGATTTTGTATGGAATCCAATCGGGGATATTCCTCTAACAAACACCATCATAGACCTTTGCCCTGCTACCACTCCGGGAATAGTTGCAACATCATCCCAAAAACCAGAAAGACAAGTTGGAGAAAACTCACAGCCTCCCCAACTCATAGAATCACAGAAACCGACTAATACAAACAAGAACAAGTCATATGTTATTAGCGCTGCAGTATTATGGGGAGGCGTAACTGCCATTCTGGTAGTAATTATGGTTATTATTCTAATAAGTCTCTATGTGGTTGCGAAAACCAAAACGCATTTAACAAAATGTCAGAGTGCAGACATACACAAACAAATGAAAAATATGGAAGAGAATGAGTCGTCTGAGTCACCAGAGAGAAAACAAATTCTTCGCAAACATATCGAATAACATCCAAGTCATGGTAGCAAGTCTCTCGTGATGGTAAGGTCTTTATGAAAGAGATGAAGTATTGAAGTCACCCAGTGTGCCTGCAATGGCAGGAAAAAAATTGCAACTTACAAAATACCACCCCTCCCCAATAAATTGATCATATTGAGAAACAAAGTGCAAAATATGCTCATAAAATAAATATCAGTAAATCAATGGGAGATGAGAACTTCATTAATATAGGAATGCATGGGTCTGTGAGATTGCCGCAGGTCATAAGTCCCACCAACCATACAAATGTGATCAAGAGCACGAATGGACAGCAATCAAACAGAGGCCTAATTAGATATGTGTATATGAACTGAATTGTTCGTCGTTGTTTATTAAATATCCTCGTACATGTTTCTAAATTTCAGTATCAGTCATGCTCTTTGATAATTACTGCTCAGTAGAACCTCAACACGTAGGGTCATAGCTAAAGGGATGTTGAGGTAAACCTACTTTGCAGTACTTAATTAATACTCTCAAGATGCTTTACATCCATCTCGCCCTAATCTTCGCTCTTCTCGAGACCCATTTCTGCTTACCATTCCTAGGACCCATATCAAAGCCGTGATAGCACATTTACTGTAACTGTATTCAAAGAATGGAACAGTATCTTCTCTATTATTAAAGCAGCTAATTCCACAGACCAATTTAAGATACTCTTGAAAACATGTGATACCAGTTCCCTGAATAGCTAACTGAAGCCCTTTACTTCTCCATATCCCTTTCAAACATTGTGTATGTTCCTTTTCTGATGAAATTCAGTTGTATGTTATGTATGATTATTTTGTGTTAATGCTGTGGAGAGCGTACTAAATACTAGTTATATAAGATTAAATTTATTTGTGTCAAAAACACAATATGGATAAAACTACATACATGAATTTGAGTTTGTGTGCATGCGCTACATGTAAACTGTGAGTATACTTTTTTCTTCTTTTTGGGTTGCATATAATATGGAAGTTTCAGAGTAGCTCCTTTATTCTAATTTTACATGTACGTAGATGAATTCATATCTTCCTCTAATGTATAATACAGTATACACTGTAAAATAATTACTTGTACACGTCTAATTATGTAGTACTGTTTTAATAATTTGATAATTATTCAAGATTATTTAATGGAAGTGATGAAGGATTATCACTTGAATGTGGTTTTCAATTTAGGAGAGATGATTCTGTTATTGAATTTTAAGTGTTCAAACATTGCATATGAGATACGGAGGTGTTGTGGCAAACTTAAATGAAGTAGGTCCTTCACTTGACTCTTAATCGTACTCCTAGTACTTATATTTTTTGGCAATAAACACCTGTCACACTTGCCACTCTCCACAAAGGTGTTAAATGGGTAGATAATCTTTTGGCAATTGGCAATTGGTCCCCATTGAAACCAACTGGCCATTTGTTTTAATGGGGACTAATTGCCAATTGGTTCCAATAGGGACCAATTGCCAATTGGTTCCAATAGGAACCCATTGTTTCACTTTCCATGTACTCCAAATTACCAATTGGTATTGAATTGGGATTCAATGGGGGCATTCAATTGGTAAAGCGATCCAGGTATTAGAACCAGTGATAAACTGATACTTCATAATCGATATTGGCAACTGTCCACCAATTAGGTATATTCTATTCTCAATTGCATTTACTCCATCACATAGATCATCTGAAGTATATTCAAGATTAACATTTACAGTGACACACGCTCGTACACATATTTATACTAAATATGCATATTGTTTCTTGGTTAGTAATCATATAATCAATATATCTATTGCTAAAACGTGAATGTAATTGTAACATGATGAGACAAAATAATCTATTGGTTAATAATTGCTGAAGGAAAATATAAATCACAAAAATGATGTGCATTGTCCTAATTTGCTTAACAAATCATGATAAATGTATTTTTCTGTGACACGTGTAAAGTAATAATGAATATGCATGAGATGCATAGATCTATTGGTTTCTATTGGTTTCTATTGGTCCTATTGGTTTATATTGGTCTTATTGGTCCTATTGGTTTCTATTGGTCAAATTGGTTTCTATTTAGCATTGGTCCTATTGGTTTCTATGGGTCCTATTGGTTTCTATTGGTTTCAATTGGTTTCAATTGGCCCTATTAGACTTTAATGGGATTTCAATTGGACCAATCGCCCCATTAGACCCTAAAAGGTTTTCAATTGGTTTCAATTGGACCAATTGAAGTCCAACTTTAGGCCAAATGGTCCAATTGAAACCAATTGGGGTCCCATTAAAGTCTAATGGGGCCTAGGCCAATGGGGCCACTGGGTCCAATTGGTCCAATAGGGACAATCTGGAACAATTGAAACCATCTGAAGTCCTATCAAAGTCCCATTGAACCTGTTAAAACCTATTGAGACCAATTGAAACCAATTAGAAATTCAATTGGTGTTCAATTGGATTTTCATCTTGGGAGGGAAGAAACGAACATTCCAACTACCGCAGTCTTATGAAAGAGGTGTATTTACCTCAAAATGGTCTCCTGTCAACGAGTCCATAGATTCATAGCAGATCGCTCGCAGCTGTTTGATAGCAGCACCTATACAAACCTAATCTATATAAGGTTAGAGGTAAAAGGTAAAGGGTTAAACAGACAGCAGATTACAAAAGACCTAAAAGCTCTTCATGTATACATAAATATATGGCTGATAATTGTATTACATTTTTAGGCCAACTAAGCCAAATATTATAAATGTATCATGTTCTTTCTTTGGATCTTTATTACTGGTACTAATACTAATATAATACCGATATTTAAATTTTGGGTGATTATATTATCAATGTTTTAAATGCGAATATTCATGAAAAGACAAATTCATTTATGGAAACTACGTTTCCTCATAATTTGTAACCTTGAATATGTTTAAAAGTTTATTACGAAGAGCAACATCTGAACATTATCATCTTGTCTTCAATAAAATAAAGGGTGACACATAGGAATTTGGAAAAACATAAATGCTATACTTAGTAAAACTATATATAGGAAATTACTTGCTGTTATGTATTATGATAATGTTAAACTGCACTCATTAAAATATATTGCAGAACAATTTTAGTCATATTTTTTTAACACTGGTAGGAATATCACTAAAAATATTCCACTTGTTAACGTCTCATATGAATCCTTCTTACTTGAAAATAAATCACCAACCTCCTTGTTTTTAAAACCTACTTCAGTTCATGAAATTAAAAAATAAACATCTTTAACTGCTTCTGTGTCAAATGAACCAGATGGTATAAACCATAAAGTGATTAAGAGTTCAATTTTGTATTTAGTTGAACCACTATGCTACATATTTAATATTTTAGTTTGTACAGGATAGATGAACTGTCCCCAATGGTTTGAAGATGATATATAACCTTTGAATGTTAATAGAACATGTCATATTTAGATGAAGGAAAAGGAAAGTGCCTAATGATTTTTGGCGCGTGTTTGGGTATGGTCACTGAATTACATTTAGTTTAATTTGTTTTTTTAAGGGGGCCCTATTAGCAAGTAGCTTTTTTGTGGTCCTGACCATATATTTGCTTTGTATTTAGTATGTTTTATGTATTCTATTTTCTATTATATGTTTTGCTTTTACATGCATATGGTTTTTACGGTTTAATAAATTCAATAAATCAGTTTGCTGTATTAGGCGTAATGAGAAACAATTGTTATTGTTGCTATTATAGCTAGAGCTCGGATCAGCTCAAACAGGGAGAATTATACTCCTTGTGGTCAAGTAACGTTCAGAATTTTATAATGTACAGCATTACTAGTATAACTGAAAATGACCATGTCATATCATTTGATTGTTAAAATCTCGAATATAATTATATTCTTTGCTAAACTTCATCCTTTTTTTAAAGTGCATTTTAGCGCAATGCCCTTATACGTATTGTTTGATTAAAGTTTGTTGCACTTGTTTGAGATTTGTAAATTTGAACTCGCTATCTATGATGTAACAATATAATAAATTATGTTGCCAAGCAATGCGCCATTTTAGCGCCATGTGCTTGTACGCAGTGTTTTTATATATGTTGTTGGATTTGTTTGTAAATTGTAATTGTACACCTTGACATATACATTTATTTGCTCACTAGGGAGTTATTTCCCCATTTAGTTCACATAAATGAGTTCATTAGTTCAAAACATGTAAAAATAATATCAAACCTGAATAAACTAATGTATTTGATTATAACTGTTCAAAATGTATGAATTGATAGGCACTTGAAAGTTATCATTAAAGTTGGCTCTGAAAAGGAATTGTACAATGTATGTACTGAAACGAATCTTAACGTTTGATTTATTCGGGATCAGCTATTAAGCATGTAACTGCTTATTATTTCCAACATTCTATGTGTTGTATTTGTGCTAGCTGTAATATGATAAGCTTGAAAGAGTTTGGAAAGTGTTAATTGCGTTTTAATGACGTGTATTATATATATATATATATATATATATAACTGTATTTGTTCACTAGGGAGTTATTTCCTCATTTAGTTCAAAACATGTGAGAATAATTTCAAACCTGAATAAAATAATGTGTTTGATTAAAACTGTTCAAAATGTGTGAATTGATAGGCTGCTTATTATTTCAAACATTCTATGTGTTGTATTTGTGCTAGCTGTAATATGATAAGCTTGAGAAAGTTTGGAAATTGAGAAAATCTAGGCAATGTTATGGGGTGAATTGGGTTTTTATGACGTGTATTCGGGTATGTGTGCGTCTGTGTGTTTTGTACATTCAAACCTGCTTTAGCAACATTCTTTCAAAAAAAAAAATCATGTGTCTATAAAGACTACATCTCCCCTCCCCTTGAACTGATATTTCTTCTTCATACAAGTCATGTGTTAAAGTAAACCTCTCAATAATGATCACTTGCCTAAAAAGACCAGTTTTCGGGGTCTCCCTTGGCCGATTTTCTATACAGGTAGGCCTGTAATTGCATTTTTACAGATACAGCAAACTCATCAGCTCAACTCGAAGCAGCACAAGCACCTTGGATCCGCCACTGCACACGTACATGTAGATTACAGCGAATCCAGACACATGAAGTACAAAATTAAAGATAAACATATATTTAAATCATGATTGTTTTATTCTGATTTTCCAGAACTTTATACATTTAATGTCTGTTTTGCTCTTACCCCTGGTTGGCAATTCATCCTCCATTTTAGAGTTTAAATGCGGTGTTTAAGGCAAGTGATTGAATGCATAACATAGCATCATAATCATAACTCTAAATTCAGAAATAAAGACTTGCTACATGTCAATCGTGCGACGTGGAAATGAAAATCAGAATTAGACCGGAAAGAAATCATGAAATGAGGGTGGAATAATGTTATTAGTATAACGAAACAAGAAAATACCAATATTATATTTGTTTATATCAAAAATATCAATACACATTTATCTATTTATTATCATTCATGTAATAACTTGATTTTTAAAAAATTCACTGCCTTTTCTTGCACCAAATTAGAAACATTAACTAATAAATGGTTAAATCAGATGAATTAAAAAAATGCAAAAAAATGCAACCTGGAACAATATACTTATTTTTTTATTGTTTAATAATTTGCTTCTTATGGGAAAATACATTTTCAGAACGTCTTTCAAACCTTTCTAACAATGGTTTCCCTTGTCAGAGCCTTCCCCAATCCAGCATCGAATATCCCATTCAACATTGCTGGTAGAATAGAATTAATTTAAAATCTAAAACGAAGGTCTATTCATAGTGATCAAAAAGATTAAAATTATCCATTTGCCATTTGTCAACATCAATTTATATACAATAATTTATTCTAAAACTCACAAACCGTAAATGTATTTCACAATGATAGATCCATTTTTTAAATATAAATTATTAATTGTTACCATATAATCATCGAAAAAAGTCAAGTAAAATAGCAAACTTGGCTAAAACCACAATCCCTGCTAAGTACCAAAACGAAGATGAACAAATTTTAAATAAACTTGTTTAATAACTGGAAGACGACTAAATTCTTACATTCCTGTAGGCTTAATATGTTTCATAAAACTTGTTATTAATAACAAGTGACAAAAACTATTATAAGCTACTGAAAACGTGGCATTTGATTGGCTGAGAGAAAATTTGTCATAGAATCCCCGGGTTACTGTCCTAGTCCAGATTACATGGCCTCGGGATAGCTTAGGGAGATTTACAGATTATAATAAGAAAACGTTGAACTGATATAGGTTAATCGTCAACAACAAAAGATGGCGTGCGTATTTACCAAAAGTCATGTTCTTGAATGTTAGACAACTCTTGCAAACATTAATGTGAAGTTCCCGTTGGCTGCTTGGCGGGAGATTTTGTCATAGAATCCCCCGGGTTACTGTACTAGTGCAGGTTAAATGTCCTTGAGAAATCTTAGGGAGCTTTATTGATTATAACAAGAAAACTTTGAACTGACATACATGTAGGTTAATCGTTAGCCATGTTCAGACGGGGTTTTGCTAGTCGGCGTAAGTTAATCCCTGCAGCAACAAATACCTCATATATATTTCACTTACTGTACTTACACCATTAGTTGTTCACAAGCTCTTGATCTCACCAACTGGCCACGATTAAGTTAACACGACTTTCCACCGACCAGCCCGCACTAGTCGACCTCAACCCGCCTTCCGCATCTAAACCATACGAAATCTAATTTTCATTTTCGATTTTAACAAATAACCCTCGCGAAAGGTCCTAGATTTTCTAGAGTGTAAGTGAGAGCATCCACACGGTCAACTTACGCTTCCCTCTAGTCGTGTTAGCGAGTTACTCCTGGATAAATCCAAGAGTAAATAGGTGGGGGTAAAGGTAGGCGTTGCTAACACGACCATCGATCAGACGGTCACTACTCCGACCTTTACACCTACCTCACCATATTTACCCCGACTAGCTCTCCACACGACCTTTACCCTGGGGTAAATTGCCTCCGTCTGAACAAGACTATTATTCTATCTACAGACAAAAGATGACGCGCATAAAAAACTGTTGTTACCAATTTTCAAAGCATGTGAAGCTCCTGTTGGGAGCTTGGCGGTGGAGATTCACTGCATAATAAGAAAACTTTGAATTGATATAGGTCAATCATCAAAATTGTACGCAAACAAAGATGACATGCTATCAATAGTCCTGTTCTTGAATGCTTGACAACTATTGTTATCAGTTGCAAATAATGTGAAGTTCCTGTTGGCAGCTTGGTTGGGGGATTTGCTAAATAATAATAATACAAAAATTGAAACGATATAGGTTAATCATCAATATTCCACCCTAACAAAAATATTCGACAACTTTGTTTGCCAGTTCAGAACTGGTAACCAGCTTGTCAGGATGGGGAATAAACAGCAGCATTATATGGGCGTGCATATCTTTTCCAAATTGCAATTTTACAGCCTACAGGTGTGTAAATAAGGTGAGACTTGTTTCTTATGCTATATCTGTGACCAGATGCTGATGAATATTTATATCAGGTTTGATTAAATTTGGAGAAAAATAAGATTATATCAGATATAAGATTGTTTTGATTGACCATCAAAGATATTCATCTGATAGGCGAAGCTGAACAGAAATGCTCTTTTGAGTGTAAGGAGCCAAAGTTGCTCCCCACTGGACTTGGCAGGATTTCCATACATCAAATCTAACACTCTGCAAAAGAACTTCATAAGTCTTAAAGGCCATCTGCTGGGACACCTATAAGCTCTTAGCTTGGCCTACTCAGTTTTCCTTTCCTTGTAGGTGGGGGGGGGGGGCAGTTTGGGTTGGGATAAAAAATAATATTTTTGAGAATTTTTCCTCACTGGTTATCCAAAAATATAATAAAAGAAGAAACCCCCCCCCTCAAAAAAAGGAAACAAAATACCAACAGTACATTTTTAGACATCCTTTAGAATGAAGGAGATATTTTAATTAATATCAACGAGAGGGATATTTTAACAAGTTTGAAGCTCAGAACAAATGGAGAGCTTTTACAAAAAAAGAAGAAAAAAAAATAAATCATAATTTACTGATTTTACATTGGATAGACCACACCTCTCTAAATGCTCTAGTATCAGTGGAGGTCAGATCTCCGCACTCATACAGTGTGTGTAGAGTACATGTATATGTAAATAGCTGTTTCAGTGACTTATTTCAATTTCTCAGGATTCGATAAGCTGGTTCTCAGTTTGATGGTCATCGATCCAACAGCACATCTCAAGTTTCAAACTGATTCAGGATTTGAAAGAACATAAAGGCGCAACTTTGAAGTTCTAATTACAGATTTCAACAAAACTTCTCCTCTACTTAGCAATAGGCCTAAGTTGCAAAAGAGTGTAATTTTTCAACCTTCTTCGAGAATCGGTGCCAACGGATTTAATGGAAATATCATTCAACATCAGGAATTCTTATTGAATTTGATCTTCACAGCAGAATCAATAGTTTGAAAAGCATATGATTTTCTAATTAAGCGGTGCTAAACATCAAACATTTGTCAAGAGGTTAGTCTCCTAATTCGACTTTGAATGCCGAAAAGAGCAACATTGGATAAGGAACTATATTGTAGATGAACAATCACTTTCTATTTGACTGTTAACCTGAGTCTTGACGAAGGAAAATGAAGCAAAAAACAAGCTATCAAAAGACGGAGGACTTCCTTTTACTGGCTGACTGTACAAACTCGTATTTTGATGACATGACTTGTGTTTCTTTTTCGTGTCAAATTTTCTGACATCAATATCAAATTCTGGTATTCACTATAACCTTAAGTTTTCTGCAATCAGTACTAAAGGAAGCGGAACCTTGTACCCTTAATTAGCTCTACAACCTTCTATTTTCGTGAGCTTTTATCCCCCTTCAATATTTTTCTTACTTGTAAATCATCTGTTCAGAGCCAGAAGGATATTAACTCTATACCTTATCACACAATTAGAGCCCAACTGGCTACAAACAAACACAACCAGCTTATAGGTTACTGTATTTTATGAGCCAACATGGATAAGTCGCAGGAACTTATATCTTTATTTGCTTTCTTTATTGCACTGATTCCATTAGTCAAATGTGGTTCTTTTGTCACGGTTACTGAGGATGAAGCCGTGCAACTTGAATTTCCGTATCCATGTGACAGTAATAAAGTTACTATACAAAGCGCAAACAGACTTCCATTTTACAATTCAGCAAGGCCCGAAAATCTAAATTTGCCCTTCAATCAGTTGAATAGGTTCAATGTGACAGATAAGAATTGTTCGGTTCAGGTTGACATATATCCAGTAAAGGGAAGTGACGAGGCAACATACATATGCCAAGCATACAGGGATGGTGTCACTCAGAGCGAGTTAACAAGGATAAGGTTAAATGTCAATCATTCTCCTGGTGATGTTTCTTGTACATTCAGTATCAACAGTGATGCAATAGGGAACTGGTTGCCACTGCAATGTTCGGCTTCTGTTGGCAGTATGGCTGGGGGGATTTACTGCTACCAAGATTCTAAGAGGTTGCCTCCAGAGAGTAGACTTTTTGAAAATGGTGAAACTTTGAAACAAACCATTTGGGTTAGAAAAGAATATCCTGTATTTTGTTGCTCTTCCAGCCTTAATCGACCCAAAGACTTTTGTGAATGTAATGATTTTGTATGGGATCCTTCTGATACAGAGGAAATCTTAAACCCTTGTCCTGTGACCACAAATGGGCAAGTTTCAATAACCAAAGACCCAACAGAAAAAAGTGGAGATCATCTTTTCTCTGATACTGTCAATCCGTATATTATATTTACCTCAATACCAACTACAAATACTAGTAAAGTAAAATCAAGTCCATTTGTATGGGCCGGTGGGATTGCCATTCTAATGCTTGTAACCGCTCTTGTCATAATTGTTACTTTACATTTTTTTCATGTTAAGAAAATTAAGAAAAATTCTTTGACAGAAAAGGAGGAGGACCACCCAGAAACAGACAGCTTGATGACAAAAGTGCAGGAATGTGGATCCCAAACATCACAGAAAATTCTACACATTGTTCCAAACACGGACCAAGCTACAAGTACCCCAGAAAAATGGGGGTTTCTTTATTTCATAGATATTCGAGAAATCCTTTCACATAAGGGGCCATCGCCGGCAAAAAGCATGGGTGCGTTGGATATGAAATCATCCAAAATATAACTTACAGATGGGGCTTCTAATAATGGAATCTAAAAAAGCAAGTTTCCAAAAATTGGTCTTTACAGGCTGTGCCATATAAATCTTTTAAAGTAAAGGTGTGTAATTATATACTGCATGTTACTCGGTTCAATTTTATATGTATATAATGCATGAATACATATAGAATATCTGAACCAATAAATTCAGTAATTTATGAGTTATGTATTACAACTAGGCTATAGGTCAAGTTGAAAATATATTGGCATGACAGAAATTATAAATTTTGAGGAGAATGTTAAATATATAAAATTAAATGCAATGTTTCTGTATCGAGGGTATTTAGAAACACATGATTTCTTTCTTCTCACAAACCCTAATCTTGATAATACTAATATGCATCCAGTATTCAGAGGATGCAGCTGTTGATGTGTGCACTGCTATTATCATGTCGTGCAAATAAGCCCGCGCACTGTAACACAATAATTGAGTGTCAAATGGTAACAATCAAAAAGAATAATGCTAGTATAAAAGTTGAGATTTACCTCTTGATTCTGTGATGATAGGAATAGCTGTTAGATCATTGAAAATGTAATCTTAAATCTTGCTTTCTGCCATGTCTCTGGTTAACAAATCTTTTGCTGATCAGACATATTTCATACTCTGAAAGTTGCCTACATTCGACATCTGCTGAAAAAGTAGGACTGGATGCGGAAGTTGTCTGGGCTGTCTGTGCAAGGATTCAGAAACATGCCAGTGAACATGATCTCAGCGATGCCAAACCATGGCGTAGAGACAGCACTTCTGCGTGTTCGCAACGTCATTATGTGTGCATTCGATAATAGTGAAGTTTCAGATCTAGTGTTCCTAGATCTCAGTGCGACTTTAAGTTTCAACATGATGGTAGATCATCAACTCTTTTCACGTCTCAAGAGTCATTTGGGAATAGATGGACAAGCTTTGAAATGGTTTGGATCACATTTATCCTATCGCCCTCAGCATGTCCGAATTGGTAGCTCAATCTCTAAAACTTTGCATCAAGATTATTCTTTTCCCCAAGGAACTGTTTTGGGGTCTTATTTACAGCGTATACTAGTCCTCTGCGTGAGGCGATACTGGAGCATAATTTACAGTACCACCTTTACGCAGACGACACTCAACTGTACTTACGGTTAAAACCATCCCAATTTAATGGTGATATAGGTATAAAAACTCTTGAATCATGCCTTAGGTCGGTTAGTCTGTGGATGAACAATAACTTTCTAAAGTTAAATGAAGATAAAACTGAGTATAATGTTGGATGGATCTGCCAGGCAGTTGCGTAGTTTCTGGACAAAAAAATGTGTTAATCAGGTTCATGCTCTCGGAGTTTTGTTTGATACTGGAATGACCATGAAGTCTCGGATATTAAATGTTTTTAGTTCAGCATCAGTCCATATTCACAATATCTGGAGGATCAGAAAATATCTGAATCAGAAAGCCACCGAGCAATCATGCATAACATGTTACTTATTATTAAAAAGAAACTTCTTCATTCTTCACCCCATGACTAGTGTATCAGATTTTGGAACCGTACACCCCACAACGAAATTTACGTTCAGGTTCACAGCTCAAGTTATGTACACCCTAAATAAAAAACAAATGGGGGGACAGAGCTTTTGCTAGCATTGAACCCAAATTATGGAACACTTCACCATTACAAATAAGACAATCATCATCAATTGAAATATTTAAGAAGAAACTTATTAAGAACCGTTTGTTTATGTTGTAGTTTTAATATTATATAATTATTTAGATTTTGTACGGAGTGCCTTGTACAGTCTTTTAGAATGGACTTGTGCGCTTTATAAGTTAACATTACTATGAACTGTTGAATGATGGGTATACAGTCAGCTACTTTTACTTTATATAGAACAAGGTGTGTAAAATGAAGTTTATCTGTTACTTTGTATTCATTCATGTATTGAATTACCTGTTCTGTTACCAAATCAGGACAATGTGATTGTACAGAACATATTAAACAATGTTGTTTACATTTATTCAAATGAAAAAGAGAAAAAAAAAACTAATTTTGTCTTATGTTATTAACATCACATCTATAAAGATTTAAGTATATCTGATGATTGAACTACATTATTACGCCTACTAAGCCCAATGTTTATGAATATTAAAATGTCATTTCTTTGTATCGTTATTATTAATGTTGATAGCCTATAATTAATTAATTATCAGATACATGTATGTTTGTACAACCATTTATTGTAGGGCCTAGAGTGAAGTTTGTCTGAAATTGTGCTTCAGAAATTAATATTGTCAATATGGTGATACAATGTTTATTTTTATTGCTTATTGTGATGTATTATAGTAGCTAAAATTAACTATGTATATCCTTTTTTGCTGTAACGGCGCTCTGATCAATTTTGTTTTATTAGGCTTAACAAGACAAAATGATCATTGTTGTTTTTATGTAAAGCTAGAGTTTGGATCCGCTCAAACATGGATAACTATACTCCTTGTGGTCAACTGATGTTCAGATCTATAATAATGTACAGGTTAACAAGTAAACATATCAAACTAAAAATGATCATGTAATATCGTTTGCTGATTTTTTGGGGTCTTGTACATATATTCTTCGCTAAACTTAATCATTTTAAATTATCATTTTTCTCTTCAAATTAATTTTGCTGTATACCATCCCTTAGCATGCCATAACCCTAATTTGTGTACTAGGTAGGCATTTAGTATTTTTACAGTATTGAGCTGTTAAGCTGTGCTTCAGCTCCTTATATTCTTTCTTCCATTTTGCACCATTTCGCGCAATCAATCCTGATTGCTATGTCAAAGAATAATACATTTCTGTTGAATTTTTATTGGTACAAGAAGTATTGGGAATAATTTTAAACCTTAAAAAAATAATAATATCATAAATGAGTAAGTTAATGAAATATGAAAGATATTAAATTATGCTTAAAAGTTACATAAAAATAGGCAATAAACAGGACACAAATGACCATGTACCATTGACATGCTTATGTACTATCCTTCACAGGATTTTTTTTTGGTATTTTCTTTGGTTAACTTTTGTTGTTGTGTGTTTGCATTTGTATTTTTGGAATCATTCCGTTGTATATATATGTTTAATGATTCCTTATTATGCCATTACCTTAATTTGTATACTTGGAGGTATGTACTAGGTCTTTTCACAGTGTCTAATTTTTTTCTTCTTCTGCGTTTGCATTTTTCTATGCAGAATTATTTGTGTTTCAGAATTTTATTTATAATCTTTCCTTACCATGACATTTTGTATACCATGGAGGTATTAACTCACTTATTTTACATAATTGAGCTGTAAATACTCAATGCTAATTCAATTTAAATACGGTTATCCTTATATTAGTATATCGTATGTTAAAGATCATAGAGCTCAAATAAAGAACTTTTAAAGCATAATTATGTGTCAATTTGCTGTTTGTTAGGGTACGCATGACCATCATTACATCAGAATTGAATCTGTCATAACTGTCGTTTGATAGCCAGGTAAATACATTCATACACATCCCTTTATATCATAATTTAGCACTTATGATGTGTGCATGACGAGATGAGGGTGCTGTGTAGACACAAAGCCTCTAATTATAAAATGATGTGAGCACTGATACTTCTACTTCTACTTCTACGACGATACTCAGCAGGATCCATAAGTCAGGATGTATAGTGCTGAGGAATAAACTATCTAGTTCTTGGTCTAGATGCTGGGTGGAAGCGCTCCCTTGAAGCCCTCCAGTGAAGTAGCGTCAAAGGTGATCTTTGAAAGTGCATTCCACGCAGTTACTGTCCGAGGGGAAAATGAGTTCTGGTAGAGCTGGGTGCGGGATGGGATAGCCAGCAACTTCTTTGAGTGATACTGTCGTGTGTTGCTGGCAATCATGGGTGCTGTGTAATGGTGTGCATTGATACCAGCTATGTAAAAGTCAGTTTAATTTGTGCATGCTGTATCTCATACAAATTAGTCCCATTGATCACTCAGTTGTAAAATGATGAAAACACCAAATAGATATGCTATCTCTGTAAACATATTTGCACTATGTTATCTCATACAAATAGGCCGTCTATTACTTAGCTGTAAAATGATAAGAACGCCGATACTGATATACTATTAAAAAACTAAAACATATTTGCATTCAGTTACCTCGTAAAATGTTGTTTTCTAGAGCATATTTGCATTCTGATATCTGGTGAAATATGTTATCTAGAACTTACCTTTAAAATGTTTAAAAAACTGATATGGTAAGTTTACATTTTTTCGCATTAAGTATCTCACCAAATTAAATTTAAAACTTTTTTTGAAATACATGGGATATGTAATTTGTTATCTCTGTACAGGTATCAACACACCTTCATTTAAATTAAAAGCTAACCAATAGAGCACTCTTGGTCAGATATTGAATCAGAATAATCAAATTCTCACTGATTAGAAAAATTCTCTTTGTTCACATCCTTGTAAAAAGTGGTAGTATAAATGCCGTTTAAAAATCAATTTCTGGCGAATTACAACACACTGGCCAAGATTGCAAATTTCCAATGCGCTGGCCGGGCGCCCCCCATGCGTCCCCTCTGTGTGACCGGGCCTTAAAATCCAGAATGTTGAAGAGGGCACTTAATAGGAAGGAAAAGAGGCACGTGTCATTATAAAAGGGGCACTTATTAGAAAAGGATGGGGCACTTCTTACATAGAAAAAAGGGCAATCGTCAAACTAACTTTTACTCTTCTTAATTTGTTTTGAGGGTTCAAGAGACCTACATTCCCCTGTGCTGCCAATATAATCCCAACTACATCAGAAGCAACGTTTTTTTCTGAGTTATATTTCTTCGATTATGTTGAAATATATTTTGACTTTACCATGACAAGATTTTACCAAGTAGTCAGATGGAGGGAGGTGTCAAAAAAGCGTTGATAGTGTGTGTCTATCGTCTATTTAATATACCAAGATACTGGCTAAAATTAGGGGGAGAGGGTGAAAGATCCACAAAAAGCACCTTTTCGGCTTAATTTTACACACAAATTCCATGAAATAGATATTAACTTGAAGGTAATTCAGCTATCCATCACATGACACCAAACCTAGAGTGATTTGATTAGAACACACTAAACACGTCCTCAATAAGGGGCGTAAACCCGTACCGAGGAGTGGGGGGGGAGGGATGATATGAGCTTAAGAGGAGTTTCGCATTTAAATATGGAATTTACTTATCCTTTCATAATTCATAATCCTTTAGGAACTATACCGTCTCTACCTTCTCTTCTATTCAGGGCCTTAGCCAGATTTTGATGTTTGGGGGGGGGGGGGGGGCACATACATGTAATTGATAGACGTCCTGGGGGAGGGTCTACACAAAGTTCAATCGATCTTGATTATTATTATTTTTTTTTTTGGGAGGGGGGGGGGGGCACGTGCCCCCCGTGCGCCCATTCCTCCCGTGGCTACGGGCCTGCTTCTATTTCTCTGTCCTCTTTGCACCCCTCCTAGTGCCGCGTCCTGGGCGCGTGCCCCTCTTCACCCCGCTTCTATACGCAACTGATCTAAGGTTTGATTTGATTTGATTTGATTTATCTATTTCTGTTTGATTTCCTTTTTCTTTTGTAGTAGTAGTCAGGGGAGTCGCTAGACCTTTTTCAGTGGGGGGTGTAGAGGCCAACGATTACCGACAAAACTAGCCACCAATTACCGACAAAATTAAACGTCCCAATATCTACAAATTTAACCCTATAAACCCGGGGCCGACTGAAGGCTAAATTGTTTTTCCTAAGGACTATCTATAGTACTTGCGTATGCGCATATGGTCATTTTCCTCGACGACATAAATATACGGATTATTTCGTCAACTTAGTCACCATCATACCTATATACTTTAATGCAGGCGCGGAGCTGGGATCTTATTTTAGGGAGGGGCGGTAGTGAGCAAGCGAATCACTTAAAGAGCGCTTGCGCGCTCATTAGGGAAGGTGTGGGTAATCGGCCTCCCGCGCGAAGCGCGGAAGCTTAGACGTTTCCTTAAATTATTAGGAAAAGAAGACGATTTGCTGTAGCTTTCTCGACGGTTAATCCTTGTATGAATTCAGTTTCTCCCAAGCTTTGACGTTTCATTAAATTATGAGAAAAAGTTGACGATTCGGTGTACTGTTCTCGACTCTTAATCCTTATCTGAATTCAGTTCTCCCCCCTCCCGCGCAAAGCGCGGAAGTTTTGGCTTTTCATTAAATTATTAGAGAAAGTAGAAGATTCGTTGAACCGTGCTCGACTCTTAATCCTTGTCTGAATTCAGTTTCTCCCCCTCCGCGCGAAGCGCGGAAGCTTTGACGTTTCATTAAATTATGAGAAAAAGCAGACGGTTCGGTGTACTGTTCTCGAATCTTAATCCTAATTTGTCTCAATGAAGTTCCCCCCTCCCGCGCGAAGCGCGGAAGTTTTGACGTTTCTTTAAATTATTAGAGAAAGAAGACGATTCGTTGAACTGTTTTCGACTCTTAATAAGCCCTAATTGTCTGAATTCAGTTTCCCCCTTTAGCGCGAAGCGCGGAAGCTTTGACGTTTCCTTAAAATATTAGAGAAAGCAGACGATTCGTTGTACCGTTTTCGACTCTTACTCCATGTCTGAATTCAGTTTCCCCCTTCCCGCGCGAAGCGCGGAAAGCTTAGACGTTTGATTTTAATATTATAGAAAGAAGATTCGTAGCACCGTTTTCGACTCTTTATCTGAATTCAGTCTCCCCTTCTCGCGCGAAGCGTGGAAGCTTTGACGTTTCCTTAAATTATTAGAGAAAGTAGACGATTCATTGTACCGTTTTCGACTCTTAATAAGCCCGATTTATCTGAATTCAGTTCTCCCCCCTCCCGCGCAAAGCGCGGAAGTTTTAGCTTTTCATTAAATTATTAGAGAAAGTAGAAGATTCGTTGAACCGTGTTCGACTCTTAATCCTTGTCTGAATTCAGTTTCTCCCCCTCCGCGCGAAGCGCGGAAGCTTTGACGTTTCATTAAATTATGAGAAAAAGCAGACGGTTCGGTGTACTGTTCTCGAATCTTAATCCTAATTTGTCTCAATGAAGTTTCCCCCTCCCGCGCGAAGCGCGGAAGTTTTGACGTTTCTTTAAAATATTAGAGAAAGAAGACGATTCGTTGAACTGTTTTCGACTCTTAATAAGCCCTAATTGTCTGAATTCAGTTTCCCCCTTTAGCGCGAAGCGCGGAAGCTTTGACGTTTCCTTAAAATATTAGAGAAAGCAGCAATTCGTTGTTCCGTTTTCGACTCTTACTCCATGTCTGAATTCAGTTTCCCCCTTCCCGCGCGAAGCGCGAAAATCTTAGACGTTTGATTTTAATATTATAGAAAGAAGATTCGTAGCACCATTTTCGACTCTTTATCTGAATTCAGACTCCCCCTCTCGCGCGAAGCGTGAAAGCTTTGACGTTTCCTTAAATTATTAGAGAAAGTAGACGATTCATTGTACCATTTTCAATTCTTAATAAGCCCTATTTATCTGAATTCAATTTCCCCCTCTCGCGCGAAGCGCAGAAGCTTTGACGTTCCCTTAAATTATTAGAGAAAGTAGACGATTCATTGTACCGTTTTCGACTCTTAATAAGCCCCATTTATCTGAATTCAATTTCCCCCTCTCGTGCTAAGCGCGGAAGCTTTGACGTTTCCTTAAATTATTAGAGAAAGCAGACGATTCATTGTACCGTTTTTGATTCCTAATAAGCCCTATTTATCTGAACATTTCCCCCTCTCGCGCGAAGCGTGGAAGCTTTGACGTTTCCTTAAATTATTAGAGAAAGCAGACGAATCGTTGTACCGTTCGCTACACTTAATCCTTGTCTGAATTCAGTTTTCCCCCTCTCGCGCAAAGCGCGGAAGCTTAGACGTTTCCTTTAATTATTAGAGAAAGTAGACGATTCATTGTACCGTTTTTTACTCTTAAAAATCCCTATTTATCTGAATTCAATTTCCCCCCTCTCGCGCGAAGCGCTCAAGTTTAGACGTTTCCTTAAATTATTGGAGAAAGTAGACGATTCATTGTATCGTTTTCGACTATTAATAAGCCCTTTTTATCTGAATTCAATTTCCCCTTCTCGCGTGAAGCGCGGAAGCTTTGACGTTTTCTTAAATTATTAGAGAAAGCAGACGATTCGTTGTACCGTTCGCGACACTTAATCCTTGTCTGAATTCAGTTTCCCCCCTCTCGCGCGAAGCGCGGAAGCCTAGACATTTCTTTAAATTATTAGAGAAAGAAGACAATTCATTGTACATTTTTCGACTCTTAATAAGCCCTATTTATCTGAATTCAATTTCCCCCTATCGCGCGAAGCGCGGAAGCTTTGACGTTTCCTTAAATAATGAGAGAAAGCAAACGATTCGTTGTACTGTTCTCGACTCTTAATCCTTGTCTGAAGCTTACGTCTGGGCTATAATAATACCTTGCAAAATAACGAAAAATTATTCTGAAGTTTATGAAGTGCTTGTTCGTGCACGTCGCGCAACTACTCTTAATGATCGTGACATACTGTATACGTGTAGGCTATACAGTTATACATACATAAAAAATAACTCATTTCTCATGCATTATGCTGAAATTGAAACAATCACATTTTTTCCCCTTCTTCTTCTTCCTTTTTTGTCTCTCTTTTGTTTGTAATCTCAGGGGGGGGGGATATTTGTGCAGGCCACCCCCTCCTTCAAGCGAGGGGAGATGCATCCCCCCATCCCCCCCCGGGATTTACACCCCTGTCCTCAATACACTAATGCAGTTATGGGCAAAAAGAATAACTTTGGGTTGCTACAGCTTTTCACTGAAAAGAAATACAAACCTCTCTTTTGCACAGGATTCTTTGCCCATGTACATGGGGAAATTCCTGAAAAGTTACCAAAAAGGCACCTGTTTGATTTTGATATTAATATGGAAAATAACGCTTTTTGATGAAATTCAATTTTGTGAAAAAATTACAAAAATTATGTTTTTTTTTAAATTGCAGTGTTAATTAATCTCAATTCCATTTAAATTGGTACAAACAGGTAAATAAATTAATTCTCTTTCATTATGAATCCAAAATCATAGTGGTTCAAGGTTTCCTGGAAATATTATTTACAAAAACTACGCATAAAATAATAATTGACTTTGGCCCTCCGCTTTATACCAGGCACAAGTAACAATACTTTATTCTTCCTAGGTCCTACAGGGTTAAAAAGCCGTAAAATGCTAAAAATTAATAGGAAAATGGAATTTCATGATACCCGTTAACATCTGCCAACATCGATAGCATGACCATAAAACAGTAACATTTAAAATACGTAAAATGTCCATAAAATAGGAAAAATGTAAATAATGAATTATTTCAAGATACCTGTTAAAATCTTCCAATAACGGTAGCATGTCCATACAACTGCAACATTTCCAGCTAATTTACCAACAAGTGGAAATTATGAAAAGAGCTAAACGTTAAAGGAAACCTCACCCCTAGAAATTGTTGTACTTATTCTGAGAAATTATTTAAATTCTTGCCCATTAATCTACAAGATTCCCCCTAAAGTGTATGAGAAAGGCATAAAGCAAATAAGATGGTGCTCTTCTGGGACGAAGGTTTCTCATCTGGAAATGAAATCGATTTGTCAAATGCTATATTTAGTATTCTTAAATGCATTAATTATATCTCCTGTTATATATTTTTCATCTAAAATAATTTCTATCTTCTCAGATATGGTTTAAAAGTTTTTCCGACTAAAGCTTGGTGCATGATATATGAACAACTTCAACTGGTACGTCACATTTTATTTTGAAAATGGCTGCGTCCATGCCATGCTAAATGGCATCACACCATGCCAAGTATATCCGCAGTCGTACAATGTATATCTCTTGCACAAGTCATGGTCGTAAGGAATATTGTACACATCAAAGGGCAGGTATACATCTCATTTTTCAGAATACCTACACTTATTCTTGGGGGTAAGGTTTCTTATAAAGAAATCAAGAGTGCGTGCACTGTGTTTTATGACTGAGAGGCAGGACACTACGGGATGCAGGTGTACACATCAACTGTTTAAAAAAATGTGTGCATCTATAGCTAGAATGTATAAAATAAACCTTATCAAGTTGGCCTGGTATTTTAGGTGAGCAGTTTAACAAAAAAGATAACATAACCCCCCGAGTAGGGGTCGCATTTAACCCAAGTCGGACTTAGGTGAAGAAAGTCACACTGGATGCCTGCACAAATTACACAAACATAAAATGTAAGCATTGCATGTAGGACATTCTTGTAAATCACCAAATAAATTTCACGTACGGTGTGCGATTTAAATATGTACTGTTTGCATCGTATTCATAAATATGGAAAAATTGAAGAAAGTTTCACTCCCCCACCCCCTATACTTTAATACTTATGCCACAGAGTTTATTTTCCAGAAATCCCCCCAATGTGCAATCCACTTGATGTCCTTCATTTGAAGACCAGGGCCCCGTTGCATAAAACTTACCATTGATGGTAACTTTGTCATCAATGGCAACTACCACGGTAACAGGGCTCAACATCCAATCAAAATCAAGGTTTCCATAGTAGTTACCATTGATGACAAAGTTTTGTGCAACGGGGAGAAGGAGAGAGAGAGGTTACTCGAGCTTCCCAGCATTCTCCGAGCCTCTCTCGATTATGGTGTAGCGATAGCGACTGCATCGAACCTTGAGCGAATTGTTGTCATGCTGCTTTTCAAACTTTTACAGATTTTGCCTTTTTCCAGCATGCTACCAGGACAAAAAAAAATCGTTGATTCATATATTCTTTGATAGCATTTTTGCTGTGTTGTAGCAGATTTGGCAAAGGTTCAAAATAACTTGGAAACAATCTGCTTTGTAAGTATAACATTTTGATTTGTTATTATATATTATAAAATCTAATGACACACCTGTGTATTTTAACACAATTATTTAATGTCACATGATGCCTTTCCGAATCTGCTCCGAATGAGAAGTTTACTTTTTTCTATAACCTAATAAATTTTTTATTCAGCATACAAATTCCACAAGTTTCTGCAGGTAAGCCTTTGTCACGTGCTATAACAGTTGGAATGCACTGTGCCAATTCTGTTTGCTTAGTAGTTATTGTTATCTCAACTGTTGACTGCTAATAAACACCCCTCCAACTACGTGCATCACTACATAACTCCATGAAGTGTAATATATCTATTAATAAACAATCCAATTAAAATTCCATTCGTTTTTTGCCTTCAGTTAATACCAAGGATATGTATTTTTTTCTTTTCTTTATATCACACATCTTCATTGACAATTGAGAATTAAAGGTAACCAAAAGAGCAGTCTTGGTCAAATTTGAATCAGAATAATCAAATTCTCACTGATTAGAAAGATTTTGTTAATTTTTTGTTCAGACACATGTAAAAGGCTGTAATTGCTGTAATTTCTGCATCTCACTGATAGCCGTTTGTGTAAAATATAAAGTCTCAATGATAATTTTCTTTATTTTGTGTCCGTTACTTAAATGTATATGTACATGTATACTTAGATATCATTGATATGAGCTTCGATCGTGGAAAGGGGAAAAGCAATTGTTGATTGGCAGTATGTTGTCTATGCTTGAAATCTATTTAAAATGTATTCTTACCTTTTACATTCTGCATCACTCTATTTTAGAGTGTGAGGAGGGGGGGGGGGGGGGGAGTAGGATTAGCCTACTATTATTGATTGAACTTTGAGTTTAATATGGACAGATAATGCATGTCTTGAACCCAGAGCAGTACAGTCACTACAGTGTCTATTTTTGTTACATTTTTACATTTTCATTTGATCCAGAATGCTTGGAATTAACATTATACATGAACAAAAAGAGCAAAAATCACATGAAATTTTGAATATATTTCCAATACAATATGTTGCGCTGTTCTAAAAAAAAAAACGAATTTATTGTAACTGATCATTAAGATATCCAAATCTGCAGTGTAAAATTATCATTACTTTTTTTCACGGGTTAATCATTAATGGCTAATATTTGCTTATCAACATCTACGTTCTTGTGCGTTTCACAACATCTGTTACCAGTTTCAGACTGCCTGTGAGGATGGAGAATCGACATCAGCACTTTATGGGCTTGCAAATCTTTCCCAAGTCTGCAATTTTACAGCCTTCAAGTGTGTAAAGAAGGTAAGATTTAAGTTTATGTCTAGAATCTGTGATCAGATGCTGATGAATATTGATATCAAGTTTGATCAGATTTTTAGAATTTTTTTTTGTTGTTGTGATTTTTCCGTTTTGATAGTCCATCAGAGATATTCAACTGATAGGTGAAACGAAACAGAAATGCTCTTTTTAGTTTAAGGATTAAAACAACTAAAGAAATCTAAAAGGCCATCTGCCAGGATACCTCTAAGCTCTAAGCGTGGCCAACTCAATTTTCTTTTCCTTGAGAGGGAGGGGGGGGGGGGGTTCACTTATGGCAGGGATAATAGAACATTTTGAGAAATTTTGCTCACTGGTTATTCAAAAATATAATAAAAGCAGTAATTTTTCCCTAAAGGAAATCAATAGTACATCTTGACATATCCTTCTGTATGAAGGGTATGTTATAATTAGTAACCAACGAATGGACTATTCTAACAATTTCAAAGCGCAGATAAAAATGAAGAGCTGATAAAATAAAGATCATAATTTGCTTATTCACAACTGATAGACCACAACTCTCCAAATTCTTTTTTTTTCATAGTCTCCGCACACATACAATGTGTGGGGAGTATATTTGTATGTCTATGTAGCGATTTCATTTAAAGGTAATACAAAGTTTTGGTATAGGGTCATGAATTGGGTTCAAATGAACATATTGGAAGCATATGCGATCCTACAATATTTAGTGATCATTGTCGCCGTTGAAATTGAGTCTAAAGTTATGAAATTGTAAACAATAAACTCTTTATGTTGCATAGCTCCCTCTCAAGGTCAAGATACTAATCAAGCTATAAAACAATATTTCTTGACTAAAATCGATCAATTAGCGATTCCCGTTTGGAAATTATGTATCACAACTACATCTTCTGAGATTTCCATGGTCGCAGCTACCACTGTATGGCCGTAGGCGCTATTTGAAATTTATCGAAATTTACCAGGAGCACCGGTAAATTGTTATATTCAATTTTTCTCGAAAGCAGAAGTGTTTTAGAGGCTAAAATTTCTAGTGCTTATAATACATCCACAGGGGCATCCAAATATATCAAAATTGTAAAGAATCACTATCCACCCAATTTCCAAAATTTCCCAAAACTTTGTAATACCTTTAAAGTAGACTTATTTCAATTTCTCAGGAACAAAGTTTTGCTGAAGATTCAGCTGGTTCTCATTTTGATGGTCATCGATACGATACAACAGCAAATCAGATTTGAAAGAGCACATAGGCGCAAGTTTAAAGTTTTAACTACAGACTTGAACAGAATTTCTCCTCTACTGAGCAATAAGTTGCAAAATGGCGTCATTCTTTGCTTCTTTGGGACTTGGTGCCAATGGATTTATTGGCAAGCTCAACCAACATTTGGAATCCTTATTGAATGTTGAACTTCGTAGCAGATTGAAAAGAGCAACGTTGGAAAAGGAATGAAGATTTATAAGAATCATCACATCGCATTTCACTGTTAAATGTGCAAAGAAATATAAGGCGGGAGTACTTCTAGCTGTCACTGACTAACTGTATAAACTTGTATTTTGATGACATGTGTTTCTTTTTTTTGTTAAAATATTTGACATAATCAAATACAGGTATTTACTAGTACCTTACTTGTTCTGCAATCAGTAGTAGAAGAATAATCCTCTTATCCTCTATTCGCCATTACCTGTACAACCTTTCATTTCTATATGAGCGGTTTTCCCGTTCAATATTTGTCTTACTTGTAAATCATTTCTTCAGAGCCAGAAGGATAATAACTCTATTTTTTTATCACACAGTAAGAACCCATCTTGCTACAAACATACATAATCAGCTACTAGTATATTTTATCAGCCAACATGGTGAAGTTGCAGGAACTTATACCCTTACTTGTTATTTTTATTGCACTGATCTCATCATCTAGATGTGGTTCTTTTGTCACGGTTACTGAGGATGAAACCGTGCAACTTGAATTCCAGTATTCATGTGACAGTGATAAAGTTACTGTACAGAGCGCAAACAGAGCTCCATTTTACAATTCAGAAGAGCCAGAATCTCTAGATTTGCCCTTCTATCAATTACATAGGTTCAGTGTGACAAATGAGAATTGTTCGGTTCAGGTTGAAATAAATCCTGTTAATAGAAATGACGAGGCAACATACATTTGCCAAGCATACAGGGATGGTGTCATTCGGAGCAGGTTCACTAGAATAAGGTTAAATATCAATCATCCTCCTGGTGATGTAGTTTGTACATTTAATATTAACGGTGATGCAGTTGGTGACTGGTTTCCACTGCAATGTACGGCTCCTGTTGGCAGTATAACTGGGGGGATTTACTGCTACCAAGATTCTAAAAGATTACCTCCAAAGACTGGATTCGTCGAAAATGGTGAAACTTTGAAACAAACCATTTGGGCAAGAAAAGAATATCCTGTATTTTGTTGTTCTTCTAGCCTTAAACGACCTAAAGACTTGTGTGAATGTAATGAATTTGTTTGGGATCCACTTAATATAGAGAAAATCTTAAACCCTTGTCTTGTGCCCACAACTGGACAAGGTGTGATTACCAAAGACCTAGCAGAAAAAAGCGAAGATTATCTCTTCTCTGACACTGTTACTCCGTATACCTCAATAACAAATACAAATATTGTAAAATCAAGTTTATTGGTATGGGTTATCAGTGGGATTGCCATTTTAATTTTTGTAACCGCTCTTGTGATAATTGTTACTTTACATCTTTGTCATGTTAAGAAAACCAAGACAAATTCTTTGACAGAAAAGAAAGAGGACCCCCCGGAAACACAGAGTTTCATGGCAATGCAGGAATGTGGATGCCAAACACCACAGAACTTTCCACCCATACTTTCAAACATAGACAAAGCTACAAGTACTTCCAGTTCACGAGGGTACCTCTGTTCCATAGATATTGGAGGAATCTTTCCAATGAAGGGGCAGTTGAAAGCAAAAAGCATGGGCACATTGCATTTATAAAGAAACTGACAAATGGGGCATCTAAGAACGGAATTTAAAAAAAAATGCAAGTTTCTAAAAATCGGTATTGTGCAGGCTGTGACATATTTATCTGTTAATGTATGGGTGTGTAATTATATACTGCATGTTACTAGCTTCAATTTTACATCACAAATTTGCACAAATAAAATATAGAATATCTGAACTAACATATTCAGCAATTTCTGAGTGATGTATTTCACCGAGGCTGTGGGGAAATCTTGTAATGACGAAAATTCTAAATTTGGAGATGAATATGTATGTTATATAGAATGATGATAAACTAAAATATTTCTGTCATATGACATGAGGGTATTTTGAAACGCACGCTTTCTTTCTAATCACAAGCCCTAATCTTAAAAAATTACTAATTTGCATCCAGCTTTCTAAGGGTGCAGATGTTGATGTGTGCACTGCTATTACTCTGTCCTGCAAATATTTAATCATTCATTTTTTTAACTACAAGCCCATATACTGTTTGTAGTGCGAATAATTAATCATTAATAACTACAAGCCCGCGCACAGTAACAAAGTTATTTAATTTTATGTGGAAACATTTCAGCCAATCAGGTAAATGATTACAAATAACCCACGTAATATATGATGAATAATCATATAGAATAATGCTGGTTGAAAAGTTGGTATTTACCTTTTGGTTCTGTGGTGATTAGAATGGCTGTTAGATCATTGATGATGTAATCAAACAAGTTGCCTTCTGCGATGTACTGTTGCAAGATTGGTTTCCAGTCAGCACTTTTACCAATGAAAAATAAATGTTTGTAGAATGAAGTAAATTAGTTAAGTGTTATTCATGCTATGATATATTGAGTTATCCGTTCTCTTACCAAATCAGGACAGCATGCTTATATAGAACATATGAATTATTTGATAACAATTTTGTGAAATTTTGAAACTCAATACCACAACTGTTGCATAAATACACAAACATGTATTTGTTGGGTTGATTTTGAATGAGAAATTCTACAATTTCAAGGAAAAGAGTAGGACAACATGAATCAATTATTACTTTCTTTCACAAGAAGGTTGACTGACAGCCATCCAGTCATATAAGAATGTGTATGTCTTTGGGAATGACACACTATTCCTTTATAAAGTAATCTTATGGAAAAGGTAAAATTTTATCAAATAATTGTTTATGTTTGAAATTTCTTTAAATGTATTAGCTTTCTCTCTTGACTTTGTTTTTTACGTAATATTTAAGTTGTTTTTCCTAAGTATTTATATTTCTTTTGGTGCCTATATGATCTGTTTTGTGTTTGTAACACGGACTTGCTGATAAGCAAGGCCGGTATGAGTCTGATATGATTAAATAAATTAAATCTAATTCAATTCAATGTTGATTATTATTGCTTATTGTGCTTTATTGTATAGGCTAAACATGAATAATGTACATTCTATTTTGGCTGATACCGCGCTCTGATCAGTTTGCTGTTTTATGTTTAATAAGAAACGAATGTTTTTATGGCATTCCATGGACCTTATTCTGATGTTAAAATATTAGGGGTTCATTTTGGGAAAAATGAACAAAACCTAATAAATCTTAATCGGAAACCCGAAATATCAAAGATTTAAAATATAGTACGTGTATGGAAAGCGAAGCGCTTAACTTTTTCTGGTAAAATAATTATAATCAAATCATTTCTTGTTTCTCAAATTATATACAATGCTCAAATCATTTCTTGTTTCTCAAATTATATACAATGCTCAAATGATTTCCATGCCGGAAAATGTAATGAAACTCATTGATTCTTTACTTTATACATTTTTGTGGAATGGAAAAAAACACAAAATAAAAAGAAAAGTGGTTTGTATGAGTTATGAGTATGGAGGATTAAAAATTGTTAATTTGAATGCTCTGTTACAAAGTTTTATATTAAAGTGGATATTGCACTTCTTCTCCCACGAAAACTCAAAGTGGAAAAAGATAATTGATGGTTTCTCAAACAAATTTACAATATGTGTTAAATAGTAAATGTACAAAAGATGATATGAAGTTTTGTTTAAAGAATATAAAAATGCCCCAATATTACAAGAATATGGTATATACTTGGTTTGACTTTAAAGAAATAGTAGAAAGTAAGACGCCAATTGATTTACAATGTACTAATGTTAGAAGTGAAAACATATGGTTTAACTTAAATATAAGAGATCACAACAAAAATGTATTATTTATTAAAAAATGGTTCGATGTAGGCCTTTTGAAAATAAATGATGTCGTAAAACACTCTAGATTTATGTCTTTGAGAGAAATTGAAGAAAGATTTGAGAAAAAACATGCTTCTCTGTTTCAAGAATATTCGAAAACTTTACAATGTTAATTTTTCTTTTGACAAGTTCGTTTTAATTGAAGGTTATAGCTTGAAAAACAAAATATTTAAAAGGTTAAATTATCTTATCATATATGCAAAATACGCAGTTTATTTAACATTTATGCAAGCAAAAAATCTCAAACTCATGTTTCATTAAGTCTCTATTCTTTGTATTTTCAAAAGATTAATCCACATCCGATTAAAGATCGAAAGGAACTGTAAAAGAAAAAAGCTTTGCATTTTTGAAAACACTGTTTTTCAAGAAAACGAAACATGTTTTATTTGAACTATGTTATGACACTACGCTGTTATTTCAATTGATTGTGTATGATTGTTTGATTTGTTCAAAAGCATATATTTTTCACTAAATAGATTTTACACAACAAAAAAACAAAACAAAAAAAGTTTAAATAATTGAAATTTCTCCCAGGAAGCATTACCTTAATAAAAGAATAAATTGTTATTGTCAACGTCAAAAAAGAAAAGAAAAAAGAGAAACAAATGTTATTGTTGTTTTTATAGCTAGAGCTAAGATCAACTCAACTATGGGAAAATATACTTCTTGTTGTCAGATTATGTTCAGAATTTAAAAACTTGCAGGTTTACTAGTAAACATATAAAACTAAACATGATCATGTAATGTACCATGGAGGTGATCATGTAATATAATTTTCTTTGGTTGTCTTGTACATATATTCATTGCTTTGTCTTTTTTTTGGGTGTGTATTTGCAATTTTCTTTTCAGAATTACACTTGGTGTAAAGATAAAATCATCCCTTAGCATGTCATAAACCAAATTTATAGACAAGGGAGGTACAATATTACTCATATCCTTCCCCTTTTTCTTACAATTTTTTTTAATGTTGAATAATGTACTTAGTTTTTTATACACTCACTGGAGAATTGTACATAAAGCCCGGCTTTCCTGTCTTGTCTACAAATACTTTCATCAATGTTTAGATGCCCCTTGTTCATTTTGTCTTCTCTGCTTGTGTTATTTATACTTTTATATGTTTTTTTATCTTGCCCGAGTAATTTTGTTTTGGTACTATTATTTATGTGACATATTGTAAAGGTGAGCTTTGATAACGTGTAAAAAGGTTAGTGAATTTCATCGTGACTGTTTTGAAACCATTTTTCCAGAATTACTTTGCTGTATATGTATAATTATTTCACATACTTGAGCTGTTAATCTGTTAATCTGTGCTTCAGTTCTTTATGTTATGTTATGTTCTTTCACCAAATTTGCTCCATAATTATTCATTCTCGATTGATGTGTTAAGAGTATGATACACAAATATACATGTCTAACGGATTTCTTTTGATACTTACAAACAGGGGCGGCGATCCCGGGGGGGACGGGGGGGACACGTCCCCCCCTCGATTTTTGTAGGGGGGGATCGTCCCCCCCGGAAAATTTGAAAAAGTACACAAAAATAATGTACAGCAAATACTGACTAAAGACTGCAACACACTATTAGGCTTTGGAGGGCCCAAGAGTGCAGCGTTTAGACAAATAAAAATGCAAAAATCTTCTGGCTCGGGAGCTATGCTCCCTCGCATAATATCCTTCAAAATGTACAACTAATATTGTAGAAAAGTGAAATGTGAAACAGGTATTTTGTTTGTTTTCATACTATAGTTTTGCTAAGGAATATAATTTACCTTGACCCCTCTCGTTCACTATGCTCACTCACTCGTGCTTTGGGCAGTCCCCCTGTACCTCACTAAGGGCCCTAAGGCTTGTCCCTGGTTACTCAGCTGACCATAATTAAATTCATAAAACACCTGAGCTTCCGGGGGCTCCACCCCCTGGACCCCACCAGGGCCCTAAGCGGGCCTCTGGATGGTCATCTGACCATATTCAAAAGCCTAAAACCCTGAGCTTACGGGGGCTCCGCCCCCTAAACCCCACCAAGGGCCCTATAAGGCGGCCCTGATCTGATCGTAATTAAATGCCTAAAACCGCTGAGCTTCTGGGGGCTTCGCCCCCTGGACCCCAGTACGATTAGTGACATGCATGCAAGTGTCACAAATAAGGTATCAAAATATGCTCATCTGACCCTTATTAAATGCCTAAAAACTTTGAGCTTCATGGGGCTCCGCCCCTTGACCCCCGCCGGACTCCCCCTGGACTCCACGCCAAAGTTACACCCAACTTAATTGCTTTGCTCTATCTGATCGCAAATACTTTATCCCCCCCCCCTCCAACTTTGAAAAACGGTTCCGCGGGGCCTGCATGTAACATGTAAGAGCGATGATGATGCGGATTTTTTTCTCCCCTCCCCCCAAAAAAACGTTTTGGCTCATTACGTCACTCCTCCCTCGTTCCTCGCATCTCATCCCCCCCGGTCATGAAAAGAAATCGCCGCCCCTGCTTACAAAATATCAACTGAGGTCATTGGTTCAGAACATGTGAGAATAAATTCAAACCTGAATAAACCAACAAGATTTATGAGTAAAAAATGAACAAAATGTTTGACTTGATAGTGTATTGTACAATCCATGTACTGAAATGGAACTTGGTATTTGACTAGTTTGCTAACATAATATATCATGCAAGGTGTGTAACTGCTTATGAATAAATGATAATTTGAACATTCAATCTGTTGTACTTGTGCTAGCTGTAATAAATGATCATATAAACATTCAATTTGTTGTAATTGTGCTATCTGTAATAAATGATCATTTGAACATTCAATTTGTTGTAATTGTGCTAGCTGTAATAAATGATCATTTGAACATTCAATTTGTTTTAATTGTGCTAGCTGTAATAAATGATCATTTGAACATTCAATTTGTTGTAATTGTGCTAGCTGTAATAAATGATCGTTTGAACATTCAATTTGTTGTAATTGTGCTAGCTGTAATAAATGATCATTTGAACATTCAATCTGTTGTAATTGTGCTAGCTGTGATAAATGATCATTTAAACATTCAATTTGTTGTAGTTGTGCTAGCTTTAATAAATGATCATTTGAACATTCAATTTGTTGTAATTGTGCTAGCTGTAATAAATGATCATTTGAACATTCAATTTGTTGTAATTGTGCTAGCTGTAATAAATGATCATTTGAACATTCAATTTGTTGTAATTGTGCTAGCTGTAATAAATGATCATTTGAACATTCAATTTGTTGTAATTGTGCTATCTGTAATAAATGATCATTTGAACATTCAATTTGTTGTAATTGTGCTAGCTGTAATAAATGATCATTTGAACATCCAATCTGTTGTACTTGTGCTAGCTGTAGTAAATTATCATATAAACATTCAATTTGTTGCAATTGTGTTAGCTGTAATAAATGATTATTTGAACATTCAATTTGTTATAGTTGTGCTAGCTTTAATAAATGATCATTTGAACATTCAATTTGTTGTAATTGTGCTAGCTGTAATAAATGACCATTTGAACATTCAATTTGTTATAGTTGTGCTAGCTTTAATAAATGATCATTTGAACATCTAATCTGTTGTAATTGTGCTAGCTGTAATAAATGATCATTTGAATATCAATTTGTTGTAATTGTGCTAGCTGTAATAAATGATCATTTGAACATTCAATTTGTTATAGTAGTGCTAGCTTTAATAAATGATCATTTGAACATTCAATCTTTTGTAGTTGTGCTAGCTTAATAAATGATCATTTGAACATTCAATCTTTTGTAGTTGTGCTAGCTTTAATAGTTGTAATGAGCTTGACAGAGTATGACATTGCGAACATCTGGGCAATGTTAGTGTTAATTGGGTTTTCATTACATTCATATGGGGGTGTGTGTGTTCTGCACATTCAAATCTGCTTTAACAACATTATGTATATAAATTAAATGGCCCGAATTCACAAAGTAGGTTTGTCGACAAATCTAGGTTTCTTGGTTTGTAAAAACGCGTCGAAATGCGTCGTATGACGCACATAAACCTAGGTTTGTCGACAAACCTCCTTTGTGAATTCGGGCCAATGTGTCTACAAAGACCACACCCCCTTGAAACTTTATTAACTGTCCATACAAGTCATGTGTTAGAGTAAACCTGTCTATAAAGACCATCTGCATAAAAGACCACTTTTTCTTCTTTTTTCTTGGCCTGCCTTTTTATACAGGTTGGCCTGTAATTGCAGTTTTACCGATAAAGTTAACTCTGCATTAGTCAAATAATTATGTAGAGGCCGCAAATAAAAAAATAGTCTGACTTTTTAATCAGCAAACATCGACTTGAGAAGTGTAAATAACGCACGTTTGCATAGTTATGGCTGAAAAATGATAAGACGCAGGAAAAAATTGACTTCATTCTTTTTTTAATTGATTTTAAGTGCCTTATTGAAATGACATACAAAGATATAAAAGATTGATTTTTATAGTGAAGTTGTGCTAGTGTGATTGAAAGTTGTCTAACTTATTTAGAAAGAAAGGCGAGTTAAGGCATCGTCGTGATGTCACCGCCGCGAATTTCTGCTTAGCCGAATCAAAGGTGAAAAAACGATCACGGACCCCTCTGAGAGAAAGTAGATGAAATAATGAAATACATTAACAAAAAAAATGTGAGTGAAAACACTGGGCTGCTAACGCCTCCTTTTCAGAGCCACAAGAAGGCCCGAGCAATTCCCATGCGGGAAAATTTAGAAATGAAAATGGGAAATACATTCCCCACGCCTACCCCGTTGGAGCAATACACTATACTAAGCTTTCGGAATTATGCATCTTCTTTCATTATAAGATTAATGAACACGATGGTGTTAGACGTTCGTGTGTTCACAATTATTTTCCCTCACAAAAATGAACCTCTTAAATCAATACGAGTGCTCTTGGCCACGCCGGAACTATGTTGATAAATAGCCAGTATGATGTTTGTTTTCTTTGAGATTACATGTTGAGTTCGCAAGTAAATTTCAAATTCAACTTTGTATTTCAGTTTGCCCAATTGCTCCTTATACATGGCCAGCGCTGACTTGGTGTTAAAACCATTGCCCTGAAAGTAGAATGAGAGGTACACGGATACGAAATGTTCATATTTAACATTTTTATGTTATTTTATAAGAATTCATCTTCTCAAACTTAGGTGTGGAAAGATAGGTACACTGATAAAATTGTGCAACCCTCCGTTCACATTTTCATTTTCTGTAACTCTTAAAAACTTAAACTTCTCTGAAACTTAATTGTACTATGGCAAGCCTGTAAGATCTGTGCTATGCCTATATAAGACCCCGTTCTCATTCACTTCGTTGGAGCGGTCTAACTAAGACCCGTTCCTCAGGAGCGGTTCTTAGGTGAGTGAGAACGGTCAAAGTGGTCCAGGAAGTGGACTTCTCGACCGCTCCAGAAGACCACCTCCGGAGGTGGTCTTGAGGAAAGGGTCTTATTAAGAGCGGTTTGGACCGCTCTAACGTGCAATGTGAACGGAAGCGTACTTTGAGCGGAAGTGAGCTAGTGACGTTCCGTGCGAAACATGTACTACGGTACATACGGTTTGTATTCCGCGCGCGAAAAAATTGACATGCTGAACTGAGCTGCCATAGCAACAAGACCACTTTGACTCGTGGAGCGGTTTGAGCCATAAAAAACTGCTCGGAGTGTGAACGCTCGCAAACCGTTCCTCAAGACCCGTTCCTCTGGAGCGGTCTAACTAAGACCACTTTCAAAGTGAGTGAGAACGGGGTCTTACTTGATACCATTTTAGCAGCGTTGCGGCAGATTTGGTACAGATAAAAAAATTACATGGAACAAGCTGCTTTGCAAAAATAATATTTTATTTTTGTTCTAAATATTCTTTAATCCAACGACACACCTGTGTGCTTGGACACAATTATTTAATGTCACATGATGCATTTCCGCCGATATGATACTCACTTAGGTCGTAATTGTACAACATATCTTGGAAACAAGCTACTTTACACGAACAGTTTTCTTGTAATCTATACGCTGTTCAAAAAACTGGTTCCGCCCCCTATACAGGAAAGCATTTTATTGTGTTTAAAACTCAATTTGCACCATGCATTTCAGGTTATTTTGTTAATTTTCTCATTTCTAAGCATTATTAGAGATGTCACTTCCCGATTATTAAAAATGTATCTCTCCTTGGTGGTCGATCACCTGTGAAACACGCTTGGTCCAGTTATCGTCCAGTTATGACGCAGGGAGGTCCTTATCATGTCTAGGTTTTTCTATGCTCATCGGATCCCCTATTTATTAAATTTGAGTTATTGTTTTGCAGTATTGAGTTTCAATACCTTTTCTTTCATAATAGACTTTGGTTTTTCTATGCATGGGGTTCATTTCTGTCGATTTTTTTTGGCCAGTTCTCTTTCCTTCTTCAAACTACTCTGGGTCTTTTTGGGCGCCATCTTTAGATGTCTGAGGTTTACAGACCTTTGAATTCCTTCTTTTCAATGCTTGACCTCGTATCTCAGGCCAGCAAAAGGTGTGGTCAATTTCTGCAGGCTGGATGCATTAATATACATCCAGTACATGTACATTTGGTCGGTAACAGACTGCGCTATTACGAGCAGTTGAGTTGGCAGATAGGGACGGAACGAACTTTTTGAACACGTTTTATAACCTAATGATATGTTTACCTAGCATACAATTTTCACAAGTTTCTGAAGATAAGCATTTGCTACGGGCTGAAACAATTTGAATGCAATGTGCCAATCTTGTTTGCTTAGTAGCTATTGTTATCTCACCTATTGACTGCTAATAAACACAAACCGAGTGTTTTCTCTCCTCCAACTACGTGCATCGCTACATACAAACTCCATGAATTGCAATCCATTTCAAATGTCATTCGTGTGTGCCTTTTATTTTAATGCAAGGAATATGTATGTTTTTCTTTTCTCTTTATCGCACACCTTTATTGAGATTTAAAGCTAAACAATAGAGCATACTTCGTCAGATTCGAATCATAATAATCACATTCTCACTGATTTGAAAAATGTTGATTATTTGTTCACATACATATAAAACATTAAAAGGTGATATTATGAATGCTGTAATTTCTGAATCTCACTGGTAGCCGTTTTTGTGAAAAAGTCTTAATTATTATTTTCTTGATTTTGTGTTTGCTACTTAGATGAACACGTATACTTATTACAATTCCAGGATAGGGGAAAATAATATTGAATGACAAGATGTGGTCTATGCTTGACATTTATACTTACTTTTTACAATCTGCATCACTCTATTTTAGAGTGTGGGGGGGGGGGGGAGTAGGATTAGCCTACTATTATTATTGAACTTGAAGTTTAATATGGAAAGATAATGCATGTCTTGAACCCAGAGCAGTACAGTCACTACGGTGTCTATTTTTTGTTACAATTTTGCATTTTCTTTTGATACAAAAGGCTATACGAATTACACATTATACATGAACAGAGAGAGCAAAAATCACATGGAATTGTCAGTATATTTCCAATACAATATGTTGTGCTGTTCTTGAAAGAAAAAAAAAGCGAATTTATTGTTACTGATCATTAAGATCTCTAAATCGGCAGTGTAAAATTATAATTACTTTTTTCACGGGTTAATCATTAATATTGTACTAATGTTTGCTTATAAAAAGCCACGTTCTTGTGCGTTTCACAACATCTGTTATCAGTTTCAGACTGCCTGTGAGGATGGAGAATCGACATCCCAAGTTCGCAATTTTACAGCCTACAGGTTGTTAAAGAAGGTAAGATTCAAGTTTATGTCTAGAATCTGTGATCAGATGCTGATGAATATTGATATCAAGTTTGATTGAATTTGGAGAAAAATATACTTTGTGATTACACTACATATATGCAGGATATATCTTGATAAATTACCAACGAGAGAGATATATATATATTATCAGTGGAGATCAGATCTCCGCACCTCCGGTGTTGAGAGTGCATGTATATATCTATTTAGTGATTTCATTTAAAGTGGACTTATTTCAATTCCTCAGGAACACAGTGTTGCTGGATGATTCAGCTGATTCTCATTTTGATGGTCGTCAATACAACAGCAAATCTCAAGTTTCGAACTGATTCACGATTTTAAGGAACATAAAGATGCAATTTTGTAAAGTTGTAATTACAGATTTAAACAGAACTTCTCCTCTGGTAAGCAATAAGTTGCAAAAGGAAGTAATTTCTAACCCTCTTTGAGAATTGGTGCCGACGGATTTAATGGAAACTCAACCAACATTTGGAATCCCTATTGAATTTTGAACTTCACAGCAGAATCAACAGATTGAAATGTGTATGACTTTCTAATTTAGCAGTGCTAAACATCATCTAGCAATTGTTCCGACGCTTGAATTTCCAAGAAGCTAGACCAACTATTCCACTGGAAAGGGAAAGAATTTTGTTGTATTTCATGTAGTTTGATGTTGTAATGACAGCTTTAAACAGATCTCCTCTGCAAAAAGGTGTCATTTCGTTAAACCTTCGTGCCAACGGATTTAATGTAAATTATTATTGAATCTTGACAGTAGAATCAATAGCTTGAAGAATATATGATTCCATAATTTAGTGGTGGTAAACATCCAACGTTTGTTGCAAGGCTGAAGTAATCATCAAGAGGTTAGTCTCCTTATTTTACTTTGAATGATGAGAAGAGCAACATTGGAAAAAGAATTATAGACGAGCCATCACAATAATGCAAGAACTGGGGGGGGGGGGGGGGGGGGGAGGTGTAGAGGCCAACAATTACCGACAAAACTAGCCACCAATTACCGACAAAATTAAATGTCTAATATCTACAAATTCAACCCTATAAACCTGGGGCCGAACACTAAATTGTTTTACCTATGGACTATCTATAGTACTTGCATATGCGCAAAATGGTCATTTTCCTCGACGACATAAATATACGAATTATTTCTTCAATTTAGTCAGCATCATAGCTATATATTTTAATACAGGCGCGGAGCTAGGATCTTATTTTAGGGAGGGGCGGTAGTGAGCAAGAGAATCACTTAAAAGCGCGCTCATTAGGGGTGTGTGGGTGATGGGCCTCCCGCGCGAAGCGCGGAAGCTTAGACGTTTCCTTAAATTATTAGGAAAAGAAGACGATTAATTGTACCGTTTTCGACTGGTAATCCTTTCTGAAGTCAGCTCCCCCCCCCCTTCCGCGCAAAGCGCGGAAAATTTGACGTTTCATTAAATTATGAGAAAAAGCAGACGATTCGGTGTACTGTTCTCGACTCTTAATCCTTGTCTGAATTCAGTTTATCCCCCTCCCCCCGCGAAGTGCGGAAGCTTTGACGTTTCATTAAATTATGAGAAAAAGCAGACAATTCGGTATACTGTTCTCGACTCGTCTAAATGAAGTTTTCCCCTTCCGCGCGAAGCGCAGTATTTTTGGCGTTTCATCACAACATAGAGAAAGGAAGACGATTCCTCGTACCGTTTTCGAATCTTATTAAGCCCTATTCATCTGAATTCAGTTTCCCCCTCTCGCGCGAAGCGCGAAAGCTTTGACGTTTCCTCAAATTATTAGAGAAAGAACACGATTCGCTGTACCGTTCTCGACTCTAAATAGGCCCTATTAATTTTGTGTGAATTCAGTTTCCCCCTCTCGCGCGAAGCGCGGAAGCTTTGACGTTTCCTTAAATTATTAGAGAAAGAAGACGTTTCCTCAAATTATTAGAGAAAGAACACGATTCGTTGTACGTTTTCGACTGTAAATAAGCCCTATTAATTTTGTCTGAATTCAGTTTCCCCCTGTCGCGCGAAGCGCGGAAGCTTTGACGCTTCCTTAAATCATTAGAGAAAGAGGACGATTCGTTGTACCGTTCTCGACTCGTCTAAATGAAGTTTCCCCTTCCGCGCAAAGCGCGGAATTTCGGCGTTTCATCACAATATAAAGAAAGGAAGACGATTTGTCGTACCGTTGTTGACTCTTAAACCTTGTTTGAAGTTAGTTTCCCCGAAAATGTTAAACCTTTGATTTCTTTAGCTGATATGATAGGCAAGTGAAACTTCGAGAAAATACAAGTATTGTAGTTGTAGTCACTCTCCAAGTCGTCACAGCGGATAAGAAGTCACAGTTCGTAGGGAAAAAAACTTGTCGGTCGACCGACAATTTACATCTCACCGACTTCAAACTTCTGCATTGATATAGTACACGAGGATCGAGCAAGAATACCGACACAGCTGACCCGACACAACAACATATTTACCCGTGTCTGTCTTGCTCCCTCGACGGGACGACTCTACCCAACAACCTCCTTCTCTCCCCATAGGAAAGTGAAAAGTATGCCGCAGACCTGCCGCAGATCTGCTGCAGACCTGCCGCAGACTTTTAGTCTGCGGCAAAGAGTATGCCGAAGTATGCGGCAGGATGAAATTTTGCTGCAGACTTGCCGCATACTAGTATGCCACAGGAACAGTCTGCGGCAGATCTGCGGCAGGATGAAACTTTGCTCCAGACTTGCCGCATACTAGTATGCCACAGGAACAGTCTGCGGCAGATCTGCGGCAGGATGAAACTTTGCTCCAGACTTGCCGCATACTAGTATGCCACAGGAACAGTCTGCGGCAGATCTGCGGCAGGATGAAATTTTGCTGCAGACTTGCCGCATACTAGTATGCCACAGGAACAGTCTGCGGCAGGATGAAACTTTGCTCCAGACTTGCCGCATACTAGTATGCCACAGGAACAGTCTGCGGCAGATCTGCGGCAGGGCAAAACTTTGCTCCAGACTTGCCGCATACCAGTACGCCACAGGAACAGTCTGCGGCAGGTCTGCCACAGAAAAGTGGGAAATTATACAGTCTGAAGCAAGGCTATAGGCGGCCATTTTGTAGGACATGCAGTACCATATGAGGTTGCAGGCTGAGCCCATGATCTTGTAAATTCCTGTGTTAATTAGCACTGTTAATTGTCTTTTTAGCTTCTGTCAAACCAAACAATTTGCTTCAAGTTCAACTGGTACCATAAGAGGAATTTATTACATAAGAGGAGACTGAGGAATTAACGGACTGTTTCAAACTTTTTTGTTGTGCCATATGTGACTCACTCACTTTTTTGTTGTAACTACCCAAGACGAAAATCCAATTGAAACCAATTGAACACCAATTGGGTTTCAATTGGTCTCAATAGGTTTTAACAGGTTTCAATGGGACTTTAATAGGACTTCAGATGGTTTCAATTGGTCCAGATTGTCCCTATTGGACCAATTGGGCCCATTGGCCCCATTGGCCTATGCCCCATTAGACTTTAATGGGACCCCAATTGGCCTGAAGTTGGACTTCAATTGGTCCAATTGAAACCAATTGAAAACCTTTTAAAGTCTAATGGGGCAGATTGGTCCAATTGAAATCCCATTAAAGTCTAATAGGGCCAATTGAAACCAATCATCTCATGCATATTCATTATTACTTTACACGTGTGACAGAAAAATACATTTATCATGATTTGTTAAGCAAATTAAGACAATGCACATCATTTTTGTGATTTCTATTTTCCTTTTGCCATTATTAACCAATAGATTATTTTGTCTGATCATGTTACAATTACATTCACGTTTTAGCAATAGATATATTGATTACTAACCAAGAAACTATGATTACTAACCAAGTACGAGCCTGTTTCACTTTAAATGTTACTCTTGAATACACTTCAAATGATCTATGTGATGAAGTTAATACAACTGAGAATAGAATATATACCTAATTGGTATTATCAATATATATTGGTATTACCTAATTGGTAATATCGATATTGCCAATATCGATTATGAAGTATCAATCAGTTTATCACTGGTTCTTCTACATGCATACTTTATTGCCACGTACTGGATATGAAAGAGTATGCGGCAGGTCTGCAGCAGGTCTATATGAGATATGAATATTCATGATGAAGAGTCTGCGGCAGGTCTGCAGCAGACTCGTCATCATACTGAAAGAGTATGCGGCAGGTCTGCAGCAAGTCTGCGGCAGACTTGCCGCAGACTCTTCATCATACTGAAAGAGTATGCGGCAAGTCTGCAGCAAGTCTGCGGCAGACCTGCTGCAGACTCTTCATCATACTGAAAGAGTATGCGGCAAGTCTGCAGCAAGTCTGCGGCAGACCTGCCGCAGACTCTTCATCATACTGAAAGAGTATGCGGCAAGTCTGCGGCAAGTCTGCGGCAAAACTAATTTGCATGTGAAAAAGATGACTGTCTGCGGCAGGTCTGCTGCAGATCTGCGGCAAGTCTGCCGCAGGAGTATGCGGCAGGCTCATTTCTTTCCTATGGGTCTTTTACTCCCACTCCTCCTCTCTCAGACTCTTACCTCCCGTCTCTCTCCTCTCTTTCATCCCCCGTTTCTTTTGTTTCCCTTTCACTCTTTTTTCTTCTTTTTTCCTTTTCTTTCTTTTCTTTCTTTTCCTTTCTTTCCTCTCCTCCCTCTTTTTCTTTTTTCTCTTTCTTTCTTCTCTTTTCTTTCCTTTCTTTTCCTTTCTTTCCTTTCTTTTCCTTTCTTTCTTTTCTTTTCCTTTTCTTTTTTTCTTTTCTTTCCCTTTCCCTCTCTTTTTCCCTCTCTTTTTTTCCCTCTCTTTTTTTCCCTCTCTTTTTTTCCCTCCCCCTTTTTTCTTTTTCCCGACGGCAGCGCAATTTTACCGACAATATCCTGACAGGTGGAGGGGTGTCGCACCCCCACACCCCCCCCCCCTTT
>JAVYIG010012360.1:0-54146 GCA_035222895.1 Strongylocentrotus droebachiensis | reverse complement strand
CTACGTGTAAGTATTAATAGAAGTTCACTTTTAATTAAGACTTGAAAAGAATGGAAGAATGGAGAGAAGATCCTTAAGCAAAGTATAACTTTGATTTCATTTGAATTTATTCAGACAATTTGAAACAGGTCTTGGGGAAAACAACACTAACAACAACGCAAAGGGTTTGATAAAACTCATACAAGTCTGTGTCCAAGATATTAACAATGATAATACGAGTATTAATACAAGTCTCTCTCTCTCTCTCTCTCTCTATTTCACAATTTTCTCTGTCTGGGAGAAGCGTATCTGTACCTGAAATTGAATATTCTGTAAACAAAACTCAATTACCATTTTATCATCATTCTAAACATCTGCTAGTAAGTGAATAATGATACACATTAATGATACTCATAAATATCCGCATAATGATGCATAATGATACACATAATGATATGCATAATGATACGCATGTACACCATTGTAATGTTTTCACCATATAATGTAAGTGCTAACTAATACATGGTTGATGGTTCTAAAAAAGACTGAAATTGACATTAGTGATCATGTGGTGTATGTGACTAATATGATGGTATATATTGAAAATGTTTATTGCAAATATAAAGTAATACATGCATTTACATTTCATACCAAAATGCCTGAAACTGACATTGATAATTTTATGTACTTGTAATTTCTATCATCAATTGTATCATTTGATTAACCTCACTTTGTCTTTACCTCATTAGGCAATGACGGCTTCAGGAGGGGAACCGTTCCCTAAATTCATGGGAGACTCAAAGAAGGAAGGAGAGGTGAAAAAATGCCCAGAAAAAAATTATGATCAATCACTGATTCTAGATAAATTGTCAAAGCGTCAATTCATGATGCTACAAAAACATTGTGTTATATTCAATTTACATTTTATTTACACTGCATCCGAAACAGTGTTAACAATATTATCATTTAACTTTTCTTATTCAAGTGCTGTATTCCAACTTTGCCAAATTTTATACCCATTGTGCTACAATTCTTGCTACCCTAAATAGGTACGAAAATCTCGAAATTCGCGAGACGAGGTAATTTTCACTCTCTCGGGTCGTCACTACAACTTCCGGTATAGAGTCCCATCCCGCTGTGCAGAGTTTTCACGCACGCTAAAATCAGGGTTCTTACGCTTGGAATCATGAGCCCAGCACTGTGCAGCCTCACAAAAGAAAACCATCGTCACTGATGTCAAAAGACGCAAAAAACAACGAATGAAATGTTCAAATAAACGTTGAAATATTTGCGAAAAAAAAACAAGACCGAGCAGACGACATATTCGGTGCATACACGTTGTGTTTTATGTTTGCGCTATCGCGCCTAGTAATATAGCGCCTGCACAGGAAGCTGTAATGTCGAAAAGCTATCCCATAATGCAATGCGCGTTTTCAGGATTTTCCCCGGATCTCGGCAGAATCGCTATTTGGGGTAGCGAGAATTCTACTTGCCTAAATTCTTCGGCAACCAAGAATTCCAAATGGGAAACTGAATTTAGATATCACTTCCCCAATGGGTCAAGTTCTCTGGAAATTTAAGAGCAACCAGTGTTCTATATTTCATTTATTTTTCATTTACATTTTATCTGAAAGAGAGTTAGCAATGTCATAATTTTGACTTTTCTTATTCAAATGTTGTATTCCTTTCTCATTAATCGACATTAGAATTTAGAACTACAATCATTGAACATTATTCAAATGTTGTATTCCTTTCTCATTAATCGACATTAGAATTTAGAACTACAATCATTGAACATCTACATGTCTATTTAGTGTGACACAAGATAAATAATTTGCATATGGCACAGGTTGGTGTTGCCCCAATTTTTGAAAAATCTCTGATACTGAAGATGTAAACTTACCTCCCTAAGTAATTTTTATAATGTAGAAAATTGTTAACTAATTCCACCCATCTCCATCTGATATAATGGTGTTTTCTGTGTGTTATATGTCACAGAGATGGGAAGAAGTTTCACAAGCTCAGAGGAAGAAGATCACCAAACTGTTTGCCAAGGAGCAGAGGAAAACATCTGAACGTGAAAAGAAAGAGGTATTGATAACAGTTCACAGTCCATGTCTCTACCTTTAAATCCTTCCTACTCTTATTGTACAATCAAACCTGCTTTAGCAACCACCTGTATAGAAAGACCATTCGTTGATAATGACCATATTTTTTGTTTCCCTCGAATATGATTCCTCAATTACACCATCTGTCTATAGAGAGTCTTAAAGACCATAATTTTTTTGTTTTCCTTGAATATGATTCTTTATTTAGACATGCCCCAAAATTAACCTGTATATAAAGACAACGGCCTATAAAGACCACTTTATATGTCTCCCTTGAGCAGTCTTTATAGACAAGTTCAAGTGTGTGTTGATGTAATGTCTCGTTCTTTTAGTCAGAGGATGCCGAGAAGAGGCAGAAACCTGCTTGAGCAACCACCTGTCTCTTAAGACCATATTTTTTGTTTCCCTTGAATACGATTCTTCATTTAAACATGCCCCAAATGAACCTGTATATAATGACCACTTGCCTATAAAGACCATTGTATATCTCCCTTGAGCAGTCTTTATAGACAGGTTCCATGGTATGTTGATTTAACTGCTTGTTCTTACAGGCAGAGGATGCGGAGAAGAGGCAGAAGAACTTGGAGGAGGCCAAGAAGATCACGATCGAGGAAGACTCAAACTTGCCACCTGCTAAATTGGTATGATCAATCAATGTGAAGTAGACGCCCACTACAAGTGGAGTTGTAGTTCTGCTGGGCTGTTTCAAGTTGTGATTTTACCCTATGTTAACTGGGGGGGGGGGTCAATTTGACCCCCCCCCCCACTGTAGAAATTTCGCGACTTCCCCCGAAACCGTGGCATATATACAAATTTTCCTTTCATGACTTTTTCTTTTGAGTCTTAAGCATCTTTTAAAACGATTTTTTTTTGAAAATCGGAAGTATAGTTATAAAGTCACGTGACCTTTTGTCTTTGCATGTCAGCCCGAAAATCGCTCATTTTTGTGATTTGTGTACAAAACATATGGAAATGTCATTTTTCCTAGAAAAGAGATAAAACATTGATTATTTAGTCTTGTTTAAAAAGTTAAGGTGATTGTTTTGGTGTCGAAATAGTTGAAATGTAGTTATAAATGAAATAAAACAACAAAAACAATGAAATAAGTAAGAAATATTCAAAACAATAGATAACATAAGGAATAACCCGGCTCTTCCAAATTTTTGTGTTGTATTATTATTCCAAATGGTCTAACAAATATATGTAGTGAAAAAGAATGCTTAAATATGAATAATGTCTGATTTATGGGCAAAAATGTGAATTTTATCACCTTATTTACATAAAGTACCATAAATATGCAAATGAGTGAATTTTTCCAAGAATTGAAATTACCATAGTATTCTATACACTTCACTTGACATGTATGCAAATTTTTGCGGCGATCGGCAGTGAAAACGGCCGAGATATTAGGGGGGGGGTCAAATTGACCCCCCCCCCCCCCAGTAAAAACCCGGTCTGAAATAGCCCAGTTAAAATAGGGTTAACTGGATTGAGCGCAGGTCCTCCTGTCAATTGCAATCTTACTTACTCTTATCTCTTTACTAAATAGTTGAAATCTAAACAAAAATGCTTATAAGAGGGAGGCTTGGTCAAATTGTAATTTCATATGTTGTATCTAATGGCAAGACTACCAGTTTCTGTGTTTTTTAAAAGAGAACTGGGGATGTTGTACATTTTCATTTATATAAGTGTTTGATATTTGCCATTGCTGAAGGTTGATGTCTAAAATTATCTTTTGTGAATTTTGTTTAATACATACTTGCATACTTGCATACTTGTCAGTATGGAAAACAAAGTTTTGTAAACTTGAATAGAAATTTTACAACAACAACCAATCTACACAAAAGCATGTTACAGCTGTATGTAGATGTACACCCTATGATGATAAGAATGAATAAGTACCAATTGTTTTTGGTCTTTTATAGAGAGGTATTTAACTTACATGTATAGCATTGCAAATGCTATGAAGAACACAGTAAATGACAATGGCATGATTGCATGAAGTTTAACCATGTTTGGAATTCTATATTGTATGAAATACATGGATAATGTGTTCATATAGTAGCTGCGCTATATAGATTTACCTGATTATAATCATACTCTTCTTTGAAACTGCAGATCAGGATCAAGAGTGGTGGAGCCAATAGAGAAACACGTGTTAAGATCAATGGATGGGTCCATAGGCTCAGGAGACAGGGTAAGCATGAATCTTGCCTAGAACTAATTCTTAAACTGTGTATCATACCAGAGATTTAGTTGTTTGGTACAGTATTTAAAAGGAAAACAACTCCTCCTCCTCCTCCTCCTCCTCCTTCTCCTCCTCCTCCTTCTCGTTCTTCTTCTTCTTCTTCTCCTTATTCTATTTCATCTCCTTTGCCTTTTCCTTCTCCTCCTTCTTCTCCTCTTCCTCCTCTTTCTCCTTCCTCTTCATCTTCATCCTCTTCTCCTTTACCTTCTCATCATTATTTCTTGTATATTGTTTGTATTTCAGGTCGATCTCTTATGTTCATCGTTCTGAGGGATGGTACAGGGTTCCTTCAATCTGTTCTCAATGATAAGCTGGTGAGAAAACATAAATCCATATTTTTCTTTTCTTTTATGATAGATGATCTGTACAGTATACCTACGTGCAGATGCATATTGATGTAGGATGCTGATACATCCTTCATTAAATATGTTTATGATTCTGTGTAACCTCCATAGCATGTGTATTATAAATAATGTTTACAGTCAAACCTGGTTATGTATAGAAAGACCACCTGTCTATAAAGACCATATTTTTGTTAATTTTTTATTGAACACGATTTCCCATGAGAACATGTCCTAAAGGAACCTGTACATAGAGACCACCTGCCTATAAAGACCATTTTGTTTGTTTCCTATGAGCAGTCTTTAGAGAGAGTTCCACTGTATTTTGTAGTAGATATGCAGGTCTAAACAAATTATATTTACTTTTAAAAACAGATAAGACTGTGAAAATTGCATTAAAATGTTGACGTCTTTCCTATTGAGCCATTCACTCGTGTCAGTATTAAACTGTGATTTACATTTATCCATTTTTCATTGTAAATGAAAGAAGTTTCAAAACTATTCATATTTCATCTCTCTCTCTGCCTATACAGTGCCAGACATACGATGCTCTGATCTTGTCAACAGAAAGTACAGTGACCTTGTATGGTGTCCTCAAGGAAGTCCCAGAGGGAAAATCTGTAAGTCCTAGCGATCTGAAATGAATCTGCTACATTTCAGATATTTCTTGAGTCTGCCAAATGTTTCACCCTCCCCATCCTTAGGCAAAGAATTCTTTTGAGAACTGTACTCAATCACCAATATTGCACTGCTAGAAAGAGTGTTTTGGGGGTTGCATGTATCTTTCTATTTTGAAGAAGAAAAAAAATCACAGTCACTTTACTTCTTGACCAAGTATGTATAGTTCTTGTGCTTAACTTATACAGAGCTTAAGAATTTTTAAAGAAATTTGTGAACTCTATGAATCTCACAAAGACCAGCTAAACATGCTTTTTAAAACGTTTTCTTTTCTAAGTTTATATGATATGCGGAGGGGGAAGGATGTCAAATCACGAAGATCCCAGGGGCTCAAACTGCGACCCTGACATGTTATACCAGATATTAAAGTAACTGCTATGGAAATGGATGGGTGTAAGTTTATGCTCTTTCTTTTCTTTCTTTGTAGGCACCAGGTGGACATGAGCTTCATGTTGACTACTGGAGTCTAATACATGCCGCCCCAGCAGGTGGTGTGGATAATGTGGTCAATGAGGTGAGTAGTAAATTAGATTTAAGTCAGCTAGAATACAAATTTTCCTGTGTATTTACTTACATTTTTATGCCTCCGTTACGAAGTAGCCGGAGGCATTATGTTTTCGGGTTGTCCGTTCGTCCCTACGTACGTACGTCCGTCCGTACGTACGTCCCGTTCTCGTGATCGCGTTATCTGAAGAACCGATGGATGGATTCCTGCCAAACTTTGGTCATGTATGTATCTTACAGAGCCGGTGAACTGATTAGATTTTGGGGTCACGAGGTCAAAGGTCAAAGGTCACAGGGCTCATTATGTATGCAAAAACAGCTCGTGATCGCGTTATCTGAAGAACCGATTGATGGATTCCTGCCAAACTTTGGTCATGTATGTATCTTACAGAGCCGATGAACTGATTAGATTTTGGGCTCACGAGGTAAAAGGTCACAGGGCTCATTATGTATGCAAAAATAGCTTGTGATCGCGTTATCTAAAGAACCGATTGATGGATTCCTGCCAAACTTAGGTCATGTATGTTACTTGCAGAGCCGATGAACTGATTAGATTTTGGGGTCATGAGGTCAGGGTCAAAGGTCATGCAGCTCATTATGTATGCAAAAATAGCTTGTGAACGCATTCTCATTAGAACTGACAGATGGATTACTATTTAACTCTGGACATCTTGCAGAGCCAATGAACTGAGTAGATTTTAGGGTCATGAGGTCAAAGATCAAAGGGTCATATATGTACATGAGAAATTGCTTGTAATCACGATATTCTGAGAACCTGTTAATGGATTACAATTGAACTTGAATTTGAAAAATTTCTTCTGTTTTGGTTTGTAAAATTGCTCTATGACGGAGGCATCATTTCGACTGCGCGCAGTTGAAGTTCCATCTAGTTAGCTTTGTGAAGGGCCGTGAATCAATCAGATGTGAAGAGGTTTTGTTTTGTGCTGTATTGTGTTGCTTTGTGGTGTGCTGTTTTCTTTTCTTTTTTAATTTTTTTATTTATTTAAATTATTTTTTCCCTCTTTTTTCTATTTTTCCCCTCTTTTTTCTATTTTTCCCCCTTCATTTTGTTTGGTTGTTGTTGAGTTGTTGTGTTGTGTTGTTTTCTTGTCTTTTTTTCCTTTTTTTTTCTTTATTGCTATATTTTTTTTTGTGTGTGTGTGTGTTCAATTCCTTTTTTAAGTGTTCCAAAGTGTTCAAATTGGTACCTTGGGTTTTATAATGTAGGCTATTGTGATGGGAATACAAACAATGCATGCTTTTGCATTTAAGCCTTGGTTTTGAGAAGGTATTGTCATTCTTATGTATCATTTTTATGCTGGCATTTGAAAGTATACTCTTAACACATTGCTCTTTTTGTAGTAATTATCTTTAAACTTCTCTTCATACCACGCTGTATTTTTCTTCTTTTTTCATCAGGATTCCAATGTTGATGTTCAGCTGGATCAGAGGCACATGATGATGAGAGGAGAAACAGTAAGGACGGATATTATTGTCTTTGTATTTCTATAGATCTTTGTCCTTTGTAATTGGAAATACAGTCCAACAATGTATAGAATGTGAAGAAGATTAAAATGTGATTATTAAGATTTCAAAATCCTACTTTTTCATGTTTCCTTGTAAACAAATTTTGATGCCATTGTCATATTATCTTGTATCATTATCTTTACTTTACTCTCAGCTTTCCAAAATCATGCGTGTTCGGTCAACTGTTACACAATGGTGAGTAAAAGTACAACTGATTATAAAGTTGTTTTTTTAAAGAAATATATATGCAGTATGATTTCTCTTTTACTGTATTGGTCTTTATTGGTTTGTACTTTGAATTCAAGGTTTTATTGGCCAACTTAAAAGAAGTAAATTCAATTTGTCAAAATGAAATACCACTTTGACATAAATATGAAACACAGAAATATTAGCTGTAAGCAGTATATCAAGTGTCTATACGGAATAATAATTATAAGTTTTGTAGTAATTGTATTAATGAGAGAAAACTTGACAGTCCTGGTTATCAATTGATATAGAAAATACAATTAAAATGTTTGTGAACTTGAGCAAAAATATAAGTATAGATCGCAACGAAAAAAATACACGGTGGCGACGGGCGATTCGCCCCCTAAACCTCTGAAATCGCCACAGTAAAAATCAAGACGAGGGCGAAAAAAAAAATCGATATATAATAAAAAATCGCCCCCGCCATAAATTGATGTTCCCTAGGAATTAGTAAATCAATTTATTGATGTGTCTGAGTGAAATCTCCGTTCCAACTACCAACTCCAAAACTAGAAAGTTCCTTCAACATTTTGAAAGTTTTGTGGTTGAAGCGGATCGGCGGTCGTACCTAGATCTACACACAGGGCGCTAGCGGTATCTGCCTAAGCTCCTGGGCGGCCAGGCCCCCGATGGAAATACAGAGTATACATATCGTGCACATGCATACGCAGTTCGCACACATTCACAATACACAGAAAGTAGCTCAGCCTAGTATGAAGCAAATAAGTATTTGCGAGTGACGAGTGCTGAACTGCTAGCGATCAAATTGGTACGTAATATGTATATTTTGTCTTTTTTCTGACCCGAATTTTTATCATGAACAATGTAATCCCATTAAAAAAAATGTTACTCCGTCTAAAATTGTGTTATTTATAACTTAAAACCATTAAATGCAAGTATATTTTTACTGTTGTCCCACATACCGATATATTTGTTATAACGAAACGTGCAAAATCAATGCCGGATTTCTTCCCTGTAAAATCGGTATAAAGCTAGTTTCGTAGACAGAAATTGAATTTTGTTATAAAAAACCCGTAAATAAATATATAAATGATGTTCCTATACCTCTGAATTTTTCTTACAACTGTTTAGGTCTTATTAAATTATATTATTTATATACGATGCCAGGCCCATTGTCATTGATGCCTGAGTGATGGCATCAATTTCAGTCTACGAAATGAAACTAGCTTTGGCTTGGCCTTTAGAATTAGAGTCTATACGTGAAAAAACAAATATGGCCATGATTTTGCATGTTTCATTATAACAAATACATCGGTATGTGGGACAACAGTAAAAATATTCACTCACATTTAATGGTTTTAAGTTATAAATAACACAATTTTAAACGGAGTTACATTTTTTAAAAATGGGATTGCATTGTTAATGCTAACAATTCGGGACAGAAGAAAAGACTAAATAACATATTACCTACCAATTTGGTTGCTAGAAGTATGATGGCTAAGGAAAAACACAACTTATTGTTACAGCTCACAATTTGGCTTTAAGAAAGTAGCCCCCTTTTTTCAAAAGTAGCCCCTTGGTTTTATATGCAATGGGGTAAAGTAGCCCCTATAAAAAAAAAAATCTTGGCCTGCGTGTCAGTTATAATATTTTTTTATGATATGCTAAAAGGAACAGTTGAACAAAACTCTACATGTACGTGTAAGCCACACGTTTAACACAAAGTGAATAAATCATGAGTATCTGAATATGTCTGCAATACTCTACATGGCATATGTATGTTACAACTGTATGTATATTTGCCTTTGCTTGGAATTTAAGTAGGTAAAACCATGTTTTAAAAAAATACAACCTTAAAAAAAAAAAGCCCCCCTGAGCTCCAAAATAGCCACCACAAAATAATTAAGGGGGGCTATTTTTTTGAGGGAAAATCTGAAAAGAGCCCTCGTAAAAAAAAAAGTAATTTTTTGGTTGATAGATCGACCAAGAATCACGGTGGATTGCATCATTCATAATGATCCTAATAGTATTTATCCGTCATGTTTAAAACAAATAATAATAATCGTTCTTTTCTTACAGTTTTAGAGATCATTACTTCAGCCAAGATTATGATGAGGTAAGTAAAAAAAAACATTACCAAAACTGTATTTGTGCATCAATTGATAGGATTAAATTACCTTGCATAGAAGAGCTAGTTTGGAATACAAAAACTTTGGAGCGTTATGAATGAGAAGGTGTGTCCAGTGAGGAGCCATTCTGGTTTGGCATTCAAAATTTCATAAATAGGTGAATGTTATAATGAAAACTTCATGCCTGCTTGCTGTATTAAAGTTAAAGGAGAAAACACTATGTCCCTCAGATAGGACGTTAAAGGGTGACCCTGTGTAGAGAAGAGTCACCACCTTTGCACTATTTTCACAACATGTACCGTATTTGCCGGCGATAAGGCCGCAGCGCCGTATAGGCCGCACCCCCGATTTTGATATTTAAAAAAAAAAAAAAAAAAAAAAAAGTTTTTTTTGTTTTGTTGTTGTTGTTTTGTTGCCGAAAACTCACGTGGGGAAGGACCTTCATTTAACATCGAGGTGCAGTTAAAGGCGCTGATTTGTGCTTGTAAACTTGTCACAAATAATAGTAACAATGTCGTTTTTAGAAGAATGTGTAAGATCATTAATGTGAATTAAAAACAATAGAGTACCAGGTCCTAGGATAGAACCTTGTGGTACACCATTTGTTATATAAAAAAAATTGAGGAATTATTATTATAAACTACATATTGAGATCTATTAGAAAGATTACTTTCAAACCAAGATGACAGACAAATTTTAGTGTTGTTGTAGTTTCCGAGTGGTGAGTCAACACACTGATTACTGAGCTGGGAGACATTGCCAGGCATAGCGCCATAAATAAGAAGCCACCATTATTATTATTATTATTAAATCGAAACTAAAAAAAAAAAAAAAAAAAAATTTACTCTTTCGCCGCATAGGCCGCACCCCGACTTTTTGATATTTTCTCTTCCTAAAATACTGCGGCCTATACGCCGGCAAATACGGTAGTTCGAATTGAAACTAAATCCCGGAGATGTCTCATTTGAACCATAAAAGATAAAACCTTAAATTGCCTAACACATGATAGATAAATTTCATTTCGCATCAGAGGTGCTGTTCTCGAAACCGTCATAAGTCTAGTTTAGTGGACATCCAATAGAAACATGTATGTAACATAGAATTAAAGCACGTTTGTATGGGATGTCCCTGAAGTTGGACTTCAGATGATATCTTGAGAATGGCCTCCCTGGGTACTAAAGCAATCATTTTGTTTGTCAAAAAATGGAATCAAAGTTTCTTAATACATTTATTCAACGTGAAATGTGAATGTTAGAATATTAAGGATCTGATGTATTTTTAGGCCTCCACTACAAAGTAGCCAAAGGCATTATGTTTTTGGGTTGTCCGTCCGTACGTCCTGTTCTCGTAATCGCATTGTCTCAAGAACCGATTAATGGATTCCCGCTAAACTTATTTTCTACATGTTTTTATTTTTTATTTTGTTAGCTAACTCCTCCAACCCTGGTTCAAACCCAAGTGGAAGGAGGTTCTACTCTATTCAAGCTGGGTTTCTTTGGAGAAGAGGTAAGACTTTTGATTGTTCTGTTAGTCCTTCAAATCATTTCTTGTGTATCAACAGGAAGTATACACCACTTAAATTTCTTCCCTCCAACTTTGGTTTGGTTTGATAGTTTGTTTAATACCTGACTGCTAAGAAAGCATGTTTATGCTTGTAAGTATTAAAGCAACCAGGGGACCGACGGCTTTAAAGGCATCATTTAACAATGTTAAATATGAGATGCATGGCCCTTCAAAATGATCATGAAGTGCCTCAAAAAAGTCAAAATCTTTGAGTGACCGGTTTTACCATACTCATTTTCCCCTATAGATCTTGATAATCAGACAGGCAATCGGCTTGTAAAAGTCAAGAGATTCCTGACTGACCTAAAGGTTGATAATTATGATTGCAGCTTGAGCTAAATCCAGGATTTTGTTTCAGAATCTGAGGCAATGTTACTGAGTCACTTTAAGTCCTCTCTGAGGAACTTGGTAATGAGGATAAATGCCTTACCAAAGGGCACTAGGGCATTTACTTGGTTTTGAACCCGGGTCCTCCCGGTTACAAAACCACTGCTCTACCACTGAGCCATCGCGTCTCCTACAAGAAACCTTCATCATCCTTTGACTTGTCCCACCCATCTCTTACCATGTAGGCGTACCTGACCCAGTCTTCTCAGCTCTACCTGGAGACTGCACTCCCTTCCATGGGGGATGTGTTCTGTATGGCACAGTCTTACAGAGCAGAGCAGTCTCGAACACGCAGGCATCTAGCTGAGTAAGTGTTTCTATCTAAATACCAGGAACTTGCATCAATTACTTTCTTTGCAAATAATAAAGGCTTTGAAAAAAAATCACTCTCATTCATTGTAATTCTATAAAGAGCATGCGTGAAATCTAACTAAAATCCATAGGCTTTCTCCTTGTTCATGAAAAAGGGTTTTTGTGTGTGGTTGTTTGTTTGTTTATTTATTTGTAGAGGGAGCAGGGGATGGTGGTAGAGTGTAGAACTTTCAAGATTAGTTTTCAGATGATCAAAGTTATGAAAATACTTTTCCAACTAAAATAATCACTTGTGAATGTTTAATCATTTAACCGTTTTACTTCATCTGCTTCATCTTAATGGCAAATGCTCTTGGGATTCGTGGATTATCCATGATAAATAGGGATGTTGTTGCTTTGACTCTCACAATTATCAACTCTTGTGCCACTTTAGGGCTCGTTTATTCTTGTTCATTCTCTTTCTCGAAAGAACTATGGGTATTAGCCGGACATCTGAAAGATAGAATTATATTTGAAATACTTTGTTTTTACATCCTTATCTTCTTGTATTTGTGAAATGTGTCAAAAGCTAAATATTGTAGTGCTTATTTGATCTGTAAACTAACATGGATCAAATGAATTACACAGTTTGAGAAGTAAAATGTATGTACAGTGAAACCTGTCTATAAAGACCACCAAAAGGAGACAAGAAAAGTGGTCTTTATAGGCAGGTGGTCTTTATATACAGGTTCATGTAGTACATGCTTCAATGATAAACCATTTTCAAGGGAAACAAAAAATGTGGTCTTTGTAGATAGGTGGTCACAAAATCAGGTTTCACTGTATTTGCTTTTCAGGTATACTCACGTTGAAGCAGAGTGTCCGTTTATTACATTTGATGACCTTCTGGACAAGCTTGAGTTCCTGGTGTGTGATGTGGTAGATAGGGCCCTTGCCTCCCCCGTCGGTGATCTCATCATGGAATTTCACCCGGTAAGTGACCCCCCTCTTTCCATCCCCCTCCCACCCCCTCCGGTTCCACTGTGAAGAATAGAAGGTACTTGCTTCCCCATGTGAGCCAATCTTATTGTTGGAACTTCACCCTGTAAATCCAGTTGCCACCCCCCCCCCCCCCTCTTCAGAGAAGAAAAGTTTGAATAGATGTAAAAGGGTTAAAAGGGCATTGGACTGCCCTGCACCCCCTCCCCTCCTTAAAAAAAAATATGTGTATATATTTTTATTTATTTTTAATATATAAATTAATAAATGAATTTGAAAAAAAAAGAAAAAAAAATCATAAAATCTTGATAGCATAAGGGGTGGATAGGGCCCTTGTTTTTCCCTGTAGCCAATATAATTATGGAACTTCACCAGGTGAGTGACCCCCCCCCCCCCCCTCCTCCATTCGAACTTCAAATGATAATCAAATGAATATTATGTTTAACTATGATTTGTTTAATAAATAGATAATCCCATGTATTTATATCTGTGTTTGTGATTTTCCATTGACACACTCTTTTTTTTTTGTAATTTCACTTGTGGGAAACAACCCCACATTGCACAACAATCTAATTTACTTCATGATCAAGGATTCATTGTACTTGTACTATGACCTTTGACCTTGTCTACTATACAGGGTTTCAAGCCACCCAAGAGGCCGTTCAAGAGGATGAACTACGCTGATGCCATCGTGTACCTCAAAGAACATGATATCAGGAAGGAGGATGGCACCTTCTATGAATTTGGAGAGGTAAGCAACTATCTTTGCTAGAAGGGGGCAAACAGAAGTTTCCCTCAAATTGAAAATACCTTTTAGAGTTGATTGCTGAAGCAATACAATGCTGTTAACAATTTTGATGATGTATCGTCTGAAGTGTGTTGCATAGATGTTGTCAAATAAAAGTTGGAAAACTTTGTAACACATTTTTATTGAAACATACATCTATATTTGTGCCTTTCAGCTTGGCTCATGATATCATCCACATAATAATCTGTTGTGGAAGTATCTTATAATCAGCTGGTGGAAAAAACACATCAAGTAAGAAGATCAGTACAGCATTATGCTTATTAAACTTTAGTGACAGGGCATATTCATATTTATGAATATTTAGATGTTGTTATTTATATTATGGAAACGATTCTCAACAACCAAAATGGGATTCAATCCTACTGAACAAAACAGACAAAAAATTATCATCCACCACATTCACATTGTTTTCAACACTCTTTCCTAATACCAATTTGTATTGTTATTGCAGGATATCCCAGAAGCACCCGAGAGGAAGATGACTGACCAAATCAATGAGGTGAGCAAAAAATCCAAGTTATTATTTAATTTTATATTCTGTCAAATCAAACATTTTCACATGCATGAATCTTTTGCGAGGAGTCAGGATTCGCAAGAGTTAAATGCCACAAAAGTGTTTTGGCAATACAATGCTTTGAATGCCAGTACAATACTGTATATTTGTCAAAGTAAGTTAATTTGTACCATTGCATGTACGATACATTTTTGTCTTCATGGTGGCAATTTCACAGATGTTTAATGCCACAGAAAAAGGTTCACCATGCCATATCTGAACAAGCCTTAATTATTGTCCATGTTTTTTTTTTCGTTCAGCCAATTCTGCTATGCCGATTCCCAGCTGCAATCAAGTCCTTCTACATGCCTCGATGCCCCGAAGATGATCGCCTTACAGAGTCGGTAAGTTTTAGCTTTTCATTCTCACAAATCACTGCAGGAAAGCTTCTTTGAATATGTTGTAATTTGGATGATGTTTGTTTGGGAATGTTCGGTTAAAATATGTCCTAGGAAGGCCTCCCAGAGTCCCAACATGTTAGATTGGTCATTGATAGTAATTCTGCAAGTGGATGTTTATACATGAAATACACCTACTCAGTGTTCATGGCGGGTATATGGCGGTTATAAAAAAAATAATTATAAACTGAGAAGGAAACATTATAAATTTGGGGGAAATGGTTTTCTTTTTAGGGGTAGGGGTAGATTTATTTATATGTTTTTACTGCAACAGTTAAAGTTATTCCATTGAAGACTTTGAAAGAGTGTTGGAAGACGGACCAGGCCTGTCAATATTGTTTTCTTTATTCCATGTTTTTCAGTGTTAAAAAAAAATGAATGTTGAATTCCCAGAGCCCAATATTGTTTTCTTTATTCCATGTTTTTCAGTGTTAAAAAAAAAGGAATGTTGAATTCCCAGAGCCCAATTTTGAAAGCATTAAGCTAACAAGTCCTCACAAGAGCTGCAGGTTATCCACGAAGCACAGCAAAATATAATGTTACTGTGTGAAATGGTACCTTTAGTACTATCAAGTCGGTGTATACAAAATGAATTATTTCATTCACATTGAACAATATTTTATCAAAAATGTATTTAATGATAGCACTTTAAAGCGGGACTGCACCACTTGGAGCTACTGGCGCCCTCTATATAGCCAACAATGCCTAAGCGGTACCCGTACCAGGGTTCCACTGACCATGCAGGGAGGTGTAATCCCCCTGGCCAAACTAGAGCAGATAGGCTTTATTAATGCTGGAGTTTCACTGTTTTCCTTTTAGGTGGATGTCTTGATCCCCAACGTAGGTGAGATCGTGGGAGGATCGATGAGGACGTGGAATTATGATGAACTGATGGCAGGATATAAACGTGAGGGCATCGACCCCTCTCCGTACTACTGGTACACCGATCAGGTAAACGTCATTTAGAACTAATATATTGGTTCATTTATCTGATGCATCATGCTGCTGTAGTTCAATGTACCAAGAAGTCCTGTGTTTTTCATTATTTATTTTCTGCAAGGTCAGTCGATGATAATGATACCAAATCCTGTGAAAACACAGTTTATCGTAGTTTCATCATAATCGACCAATGAGAATATGTTCTTGACAGCTTGCCGTTGCATAACCAGGGGGTGTTTCACAAAGATCTTAAGTTGGACTTAACACTTATGGATAGCCGTTAGCATCTATGAAAATATTTTGTAAAAGCTATTTTAAAAGGCATAAAATTTTAGTTCAAATCATTCATATTTTCTATTATCGTGGGAGATTTCATGTTCTTGATGTGGAATTTATGAAAAATCTAAAATACTTCAATTTTCGCTTTTGAATAATTTTTATTTTAAGGCTACAAATGGCTCTCCATAATTTGTAAGTCCAACTTAGAGTTAAGTTTGACCTAGGATCTTTGTGAAACACCCCCCTGTACTCGACTTTGTGTTTGATTACAGAGGAAGTATGGAAGCTGCCCCCACGGAGGATACGGTCTCGGACTGGAACGTTTCCTGACCTGGCTCATGAACCGTCATCATATCAGGGATGTCGCATTCTACCCTCGCTTCATGGAGAGGTGTAAACCATAGAGGGCGACACATCAAGGATAACAGAGTATGAAACCTGTGTCGAAGAGACGGAACCTCAAGGCAAAGGCCATGACTTGAACATGGGTGAAAGTCAGATCCCAAAGGCTCCACGATTAATTCCTAATATTTACAAGATTTAACTTTTACCCTCTATTTCATCAAAAAATGGATTTCATCAACAACAACAAAATGTTTTGTTTTTTTGTGGTAATGATACCAACATAATCAACAATCAATCGCAATATCAAAACTTTCTTCATTTTTTGATAAAATATGTGGATAAAGGTCATTGTTGTACAGGATACTTTGCACAGAGTCGCCTATACTTCAACGCGGGAAAGATATAATCTTATATATTTGACTGAATATAACCTGGAGCAAATGTCACCAGAGCCAATCTACGTCCCGAACATATACCATATTTAAAGCAACTCTGTTTCTTTACCAGTTTGGGAGACAGCTATCTTCTCATAAGATGATTACAGTAGTGCCATTATAATAAGAAATAAACTTTCTTGTGAGTGCAAAACAAGATAGAAATATATGTTAATGTAAGTATTCTTTTCTAATTATGATGGGAGACTCACCCTATGGCTAGTTCTGAACCATGTATGTGTCTTTTGCACATTACAATAGCCCTCGTGAAGCAGAAGTTTCCCTTTTTTCCTCATAGTGGTCCTTTCACACACTGGTTTCAGATCTCATTATTTTTATTCTTCTAATTATTGCATCTTTACTTTGCTTAGTAATTTTATTCTCATTCACATGTTACCAATGTGCATGGTCATAACAGCCTCATTCAGGCATTTTTTTTTTGGAGAAAAGGGTTCTTAGACATATAGACTGACTTTCAGAGATGAATAACATCTTTATTTATCTCTGTTGATTATATTTTTCTTTTCATTCATTCTTACATGGATTTGTACTTAATTTATGCAATAAATTCAATTTTTATTTAAGTTTAGTCTTAACTTTATTTTTTTCTTCATAAAGGCACACAATTGTAAACGTAGGTACAAGTATTGTGTAGTGACATATAACCATTATCACGCTCTTGCTCATAGTAATTAGGAAAATGCAAAAGCTCTTGTGCTGAAAATGTCAATGTTAAAACCTTGACATATGAATATGATTCGATATAGAAAAATGTTTAATGTTATGGTATTCTTCTTCTTATGTAAGAACTAAATTGTGCTTTAAGAGAATTTTGGGCCCTGTATCATAAAACTTGTTATCAATGTCAAGTTACAATTATTTTTATAAGCTACTGAAATCCTTATATTTCTTTGGCTGACATCAGATTTTTTTTTTTAAAGAATTTCGGCATTTGTTATTGATATGACATTTTATGAAACAGGACTAATTCTCTGAATTCCTAATAACTCATGGATGAAACATTCTCAAGAAGATGGAAACAGGGGAAAGTTTCGAAAGTAAAACAGATTATGTCTGCTTAGAATTTTCAAAGAAAAGAATCATGTGATCAACTAAATGCACCAAGAAAAACAAATTCAAACCAATTCCCATATCTGTGACCAACAATATGTATAACCTTCTACAAATTGGGCTAGGAAAATAACACTTATGTACCCATTTCTCTCTTTATAGTCTCTCGCATTTTTCATCACGATAGCTTTGACTCGTGCAATATTTTGCCAGATTTTTCTTCACGCCATTTCAGTCTTCTGTGAATTATTCCTGTATTATCAACTTTTTGTTGGTAATACCATGAAGTGTTAAAAAACACATTCCGATTTAGGTTTGCCACTATTTGGAATGTTTTTCTTTCCTGTGCTTTTTGTACCAGGTATGCCTGTAAATGGCTACAGAATCATGTATTCAATCTTTTTAGTCTACAGCAACATCTCCCCTAAAACCTTTTTCTTCTTTTTGTCAATTTCATCTCTTACTTTTTATAGGAATGAAAGAACCAAACATTCTTCTAAAGATATCATATGTTCTATTTTTTCTTTTCTTTTGGGGTGGAGGTATTGTAAGATGAGAACCTAGTTCTTGTTAGAACCGGTAACTTCTTTATTTCTGTTTTAGTAGTATGTGGAATAATAATAATAAATGCATTGCATGAAGATTAACAATAAATTATGTGTAAAGTGTAATTATGTTGAGTGGCTGCAAAAGATGTGTCAAAACCTTGGGGTTTTAGACCAAGACAGGAGGAAAATAAATAATTTTACTTCTCATGTCACTAAGTAATGAATGGTACATACAATGTCAAAGCTAGTATGAAATTTTAAATTTGATCAAAACTTTTATTCATCCAGTTTTAATCTTGTATGACAAAACAAAAGCCCACTTTCTCTGATTCACAATTTTGAAAGGAAAGTTAGTTTCATCATTCCAGAAAGAAATTTTAAAGCAAAGGAAGAAAGAGACTACACGTAACTTTGAGGACATTTCTTTTAATAAAAATTCACTGATATTTTCTCTAAAAAACTACATTTGTAAACATGTATAAATATTTCACAAATAACCACTGATAAACACAATATACATAATATAGATCTGTACACTGTACACGTAGTGCTTGTGGGCTTCAAGCCCAACTTTACTGATTTAGGCTTGTTCCTACCAGCAATTGTTTCTTTAATACAATTGCTTAATTTTTGTCAACTGAAGTTTAAATTACAAGAGAGACGGAACTCGTAGAATATTTTCACATGCACATACAAGCAGTTTGAAATTAAAGTACATGTTAAAAGCTTAAAATTAATTTCAACTAAAATATGTAATAAAAGATGGTTGTTTGACCCTTGCAAGTATGAACAAAGTCACAAATGAATAATTTATCTTTTTAGAAAAATTAATAGGGAGATACACAAAGATACAAATAGTAAGCTTAATTAGAATTACAATTATTTACTACATATCCTTATTTGATAAATGGAAGTTCACAAGCTACAGCTCTGCAATGATTTTAATATCAAGTGCAGTAGCGACTATTTCTCAACCAAATACATTTACATTTCATAAATGTCGTACAAATGTGCTCTTAATTTCTTACTTGTCATTAAAATACCTTGATTACATTTGTTTAAAAAGATGAAAATTTGACACATTCAAGTTTTTGAATATTGAAAATATGATAGTGCCCTTGGAATCATAATACCCAGTATGACATGAAAGGCAGTATAGTTCTACACGTACAATTATATGGTACATGTATTTTTTTAATTATTGCAGTTCAAAGTATGTATCATGTTCATATTCACTTTATTTGTGCATTAACATGTCTTAATATTCCCAAGCATTTTTTAATATGGCTGAAACAAAGGCAGTGAACCAGTTCGCTTAAAAGCAAAAAGGGGCAGCAATCATTTGCAGTTTTTGGAAAATAAAAAGGAAATCCAAATATAAAAATCTCACTAAAAACCTGAAATATACAAGACAAATGCGAGTGTGTTCCCAATATGGCTCCACCCAAGTTTGATTAAGATCATGGCTGGTATTATTCTTGGAATATCACAAAAATCCTATACTTGCTTGTCAATTGATCTTTACAACTTTTGACCTTTGACAGTATAAATGGCAGTATAACTAGTTTTAAGTTACCTTGCACAATAAGATTACTTGAATATATACTGGTGACATGGATATCCTTGCTTTTTTTGCAGCCTTTCTTAAGTTTTTGTAATACTGTTTAAACAAATTGCAGTCTGGCATTTTTACTCCAAAACTGATCCATCATAAGTTCAGCACAGTTTGATGAAATCTCTTAATTTTTCTGGCAGTATTTTCAAACTGTTATGTACTAAAAGGCACAGGTGACAGTGCCCAAGTAATTCAGTTTTGGAGGCACATTCCTTTAGGTTTCCAAAGGCAATGGCTAAAGCATATTTATTTGTATATTACTATATCAAGGCTTCATGGGAAATACTGCATTTATTACATAGTATTGTATCAAAACAAGTAGGCAATTACAAAAACGGTGTGGAACAAAACTGGAAGAATTATTGAATAACGTGTTGATCATTATCTTTACGCTCCCACACATGTTTTCACCCGCTTATCAGTTTTGGTCACTAAATACAATAGAAATCTTGTTAAACGTATACCAAATGACACTTCCAATACTAGTATGTGATGTTAATTTACCTACCACTTATAGATAAACATGAATAAATATCGAGAAATATACAGTAAAGTACATTAAGTTGTTTGATGAACACCAGCTGCTTTTGTCAAGTTAATTAAAAAGAGTCTCAGATATATTGAAGGCCCATATATTTTTGCCTCATATGAAGCCTTGCATTACATGGCAGAGAGGGGACAGGGCTTGTATTCAGGCAATTAAACTAGTACCTCTGAACATGAATTTTTATGAATTCAATCAAGTTACTGTCCAGCCCCCGATCCAAGGAAACTTCTTGGTTTCTTAATCTTAGGGTCTGGGCTTGAAGCCTAGACCACCATCATTAACATTAACCCCACTTCTTCCACCACTACCACCATCAACACTACCACCACCTCCCAAACCTCCTTTTCCCCTTCTACTTCCTTTTAACCTCTATACCAAGCTTAAAAATTGACCGAGAAACTGTCCAACTCCAGAATCGAAGACAATTCTTGCTTTCTTCATCTCACGGTCTGGGCTTGAAACCTAGACCAGCATCGCTTCCACCACGACCGATTCCAAAACCATCTCTTCCTAGTCCTCCTCGAATCCAACTTAGAATTTAACCAAGAAACTGTCCAACTTTAGAACCAAGGAAACTCCTTGTTTTCTTCATCTCGGGGTCTGGGCTTGAAGCCTAGACCAGCATCACTTCTACCACCACTAATTCCAAAACCACCTCTTCCTCTTCCTGGTCCTCCCCCAATCAAACTTAAGAGTTAGCCAATAAACTGTCCTATTTTAGGACCAAGGAAACTCCTTGTTTTCTTCATCTTAGGGTCTGGCATGAAGCCTAGAGCACCACCAGCAGCAGCACCACCAGCACCCCTTCCAGCACCCCCACCACTCCCTACTCCACCTCCTCTTCCTCTCCCTCTCCCTCCAGCAAACTTGAACTTTGACAACGCTGGTTTATTACTCATCCCACTGCCCCCTCCCCCACCACCAGAGGCAGTCGTCAGCCACCCTGGGCTTACCCCTCCTGAATAGCCCCCTCCCTGACCACCACTGGAGGACGGAGCAGCCGCTGTGGAGGCGGCCCGGGAACGCTTGGCCTTAGTGGCGCTCTGGGCGTTGGCCTTGCGTTTGGGAGCTCTGGGCTTTCGGGTGGCACGACTCCGGTCCTTTTTGGTCTTGGAAGCGGACTGCCCCCCTCCTCCTCCTCCATTGTTAAAGTAAGGGGATGTGTCCGGGACAGATCTACCTGAGAAGGCTTCTTCCTCCATCATGTCATCATCTGTAGGTGGAGAAAAGAGAACACAAGCTTAGGATTTTAGTAAAAATATGTATTTAAAGCCCCACTTTACTACTTATAGCTACTTGCGCCCTTTATATAAAAAACAATGCCTAATCAGTGACCATTGGTCCCCCATGATCCCCAATTTCTTATGTTAATTGAGAGCTGATTTGAGCAGATAACCACCTGTCAGTGACCTTGCAAAACTAGTACAGATGGGCTTTAAGGAAAAGTGAATGAATGTAAATAGTCCAAAACAGCTTGCTCTATATTCCTAGCATCCAAGAGAGCCTAACTTTTCCCAGTAAAAGCTGGCAGTACAACGTATGGACTCATTTCCTTTTGCTTTACTGTCTTTGGCAATTTTGGATCACTTTGGTTCATCAATCAGAAAAGGAAGCTTCAATATTATTAACCAGAGTGTCCGTTTGACAAAGAAACAATGTGAAATCAACCATGGCTGTATGGGAGGGGGGGGGGGATCCCGTTAGTTTCCTTTAAAAAAAAGATGCTTACAACCCAAATCTTATCACAATTACACAATTAATGAATACAGGATAAGGTTATATATAACTGTTTTTTCCTCTTTAAAGGAGACACAATCCCACACACTGGTGGGTTATACAACACTTCCTCAGGCGGCAATCGCATTGCGTCAAATATTCACCGCCAAATTCAACACTATACCTAACCCTAACCATATAACCTTGACAAATAAACAAGCCTGGATCAATCAACCCAGGGGGTGTTTCATAAAGCTGTGCGTAAAGTTACGCATGACTTTACGAATGACTTGAATATGAAGAGCTAAATGGGATTCTCAAATCCTTTTAATTGCATAAGCTAAAGTTGAAATATGCAGATGTAGATTAACCTTATCATTATTAACAAAACATTTTAATGCAAAAGTATTTTGGCTACAACTTAATTGAGATTATGGGAAATACAGTCACACTTTGCTAAAAAGTCATTGGTAAAGTCATTCATAACTTTACGCACAGCTTTGTGAAACACCCCCCAGGAGCAGATGTTGCATCACCCAATCAAGAGGATAGTTTGACTTACCAGGTATAAGCTCAGGCAGGTACTTGAACATGACTTGTAAGAAGGATTGGCCCCATCTCTTGGCCTTGGGTTCCGTCACTCCGGTGATATCGAGTAACTCCTCCATGGTGAATGGAGTATTCTCTGTCATCTCCCGCAATGTTGCATCTAGCAATCAAAGAAAATGAGGTTTGCATCATAAAACAGACATTCCATATTTTTAATTACATTTTGCATGCTTTTGTACAGATGTTTATAGAAGACCAGAGGAATATAGGATTCATAACACTCATTTGGACGCAAAGAAATAGGAAACGCTCCCCTAAAATAAGGATGGTTGGCAGCTATACGTAATAATGTTATACAACCTACATGTACTTCATCTGAAACTCACAACTCCTATGCCTCAAACGGCACCTTCCTCAGGAATTGAAACTGTCACAAGTAAATAAAATCGTATAACTAATTTGACTATAAACATCCTGATGACAAAATTCAATGGCTAAGTATTTTGGGTGGTATTCTCGAAAGCGGACTAACTTAAGTCCAATGACTAAGTATGGAATGCCAAGTGTCCATATGAATATATTTTTGAATAATTTTATATGTCCCTAAATTACCATAATAACAAAATTATATCATAGTTATATTGTTGTTTATTAATTATGTTATTACATTTTATTTTAATTGAGCGACAGATTAAATTATTCAAAAACATATTCATATGGACACTTGGCATTCCATACTTAGATGGCGGATTAAACCATGGACTAAAGTTAGTATGCTTTCGAGAATACCACCCTTAGTGTTTTCAACTGCCTGAAGTGCCACTTCAGCAGACTAACCATTGAAGATATTGGCAGTGTTCATGTTGTTCTCAGCAGCCAGAGTCCTGCAAGTGGCTCGTAGATCATCCAGGAGTCTTTGATGGATATCGTCCCTCTTGGCTGCAGCAGCAACTGATGATACAACGGGTGCTTTACCAGACATGGCACGTGAGGCACGACTCTCCTGCATCCGTAGTTGGACCTAGAAGGAGAACCAAAATAAAAATAGGAACACTAGTGTGATGGTATGATTTCAATAGTACTCCTCAGGTAGATAAATGTTTCACTTCGATTTATGAATACCCCCTTGCATTTTAGGCCTAATAAAAAGATGTTGTATTTCCCTTTGCGACCAACCCAAAAATCTTGAAATCTACGGTCAGCTTTTTAAAAAAGTTTTGTTTTTACCGTTTTTCAGACAAAAAATGTATGAAAGCATTAAAAACTGAAAAATATCAGCCCAAAGTGGGAGTAAAAAAAAAGAAAAGTTTATTAAAAAAATATAAAAATTCTGACCGACCGACCCATGTTTTGGCACCTTAAGGATAATCCAACACCTTTTTTTTCAAGGCCTTATGGTGACCCAACATGCAATGCAAATTTCGGCCAAGACCCTCAAAGCTACACTTCCCTGCACAAGCTGTAAATTGTATGGCTATTCTGCAGATACCGTTCATACCTGCCATGTATTGGTAACAATACTGTATTCTTCCTATGTCCCAGCAGAGCAAACTGTAAAATTACCGGAAGCAAATTATAGCATTCTTTGGTAATACCCTTTCATATATGCTGCTATTGATAGCATTATATGCCTAAAATAGTAGCAATATTTACAGCTCTTTTACCGATAGGTAGCAGATATGAACAGGGCTACTGGAAAGTCTCTATGTGCTTCTGGAAATGATCAAATTTCTTCCAGGGCCCTTAATAGGAATTATGAGGAATAAAGCAAATACCCAACTCCTACACCTGTATCTTAAGTGGGAAGAGATGAATAGTGTCTTGCCAGAGGACATTAGTGCCATGCTAGGGTTTGAACCTATGACCTTTGCATCTCCAGTCAAAATCTAATACCACTCAATGATGGCTATGACACCAGGGGAATGTTTCAGAAAGACTAAGATCGACTTTAAGTTGGTCTTAACCATGGCAGGTTGTTCATGCCACTGGTTCCTCTAAATATTCCTGGCATTGGTTTCCCAAGAGACGCACAAATCGTGGTCACAAATCTACAGAATTTACATATTTGATAGTTCATTTTTGAAGGAAAAAATATTATCTAAAGATCATAATTGAGAGACCAATGGTGAGAGCAACCGGTGGCATGAACGGCCTGCCATAGTTAAGTCCAACTTAAAGTTGATCTTAGTCTTTGTGAAACACCCCCCAGAAACCTTGAGAGACTTTGTTACATACCTTACATCTTCCATTGAGCAGATCAAAGGCCTTCTGGCCCGACTTGATATAACAGATAGCCTGCTCATGGGCTCCTACAAACATCTCTTCTCGAAGGTAACCCTCGATGATGAGCTTCCTTATCATCCTCTCGCCGTCCCCTCGTTGGAAGTCTTTCTTCTTGAGGATACCATAGACTGGACTGCTGTTGTGACCGTTCTGGTCGATCTTGGCTGATTTGCCACCTGATGGGTCACACATGATAAAAAACACACATCGTGACTAATTGGAAGGAGCTTACTAATATATTCGAACCTGCTTTAGTGACCACCTGTCTACAAAGACCACATTTTTTGTTTCCCTTCAAAATGGTTTCTCATTGAAACATGTACTAAAGGAACCTGTCTACAAAGACCACTTGCTGTATTTCCCTTGGGCGGTCGCTATAGAAAGGTTTGACTGTACATATCACTGCCTTCCAAACACTTAGGGTGCAAGATTCTATAATATAGAGACTTTGGTTATGACATTGAGGATTTGAAACTTGCCTGATATGGTATGAAAATGAGGATTTTTTTTTGTTGAAACAATTATACTTTTGACCCATGTGTTGTTACAGTGTACCTATTGAGAAATAATCATTTGTAATGCTTTGATTGCCTTAATATCAGCAAGACTAATCATATCTTAATATCAGAGTACCAGGTGCTTGCTTTGGTACATGAAAAGAGCATTGTTACAGGGAACCAATAAACTCCTTTTATAATAATCACCAACATAAAAATGAGAAATTTGCCATAATTGTTAAAGAGTCTCTCGGACTGCATCCTCAGATTCTTTTTTGTCAAAGATCATAAAATCTAATTACCACATCAAAACATTTCATCATATGAACTTGATCCAATTCTTATGAAGAAAACAAAAATAAATTTAAATTTCTGAGATTTTCAAAAGTGGTCCCCATTCACACACAAACAAAAATCAATCCTCTAAAATAAATTTCAAGACATTGAAGTCCCAAGTATATCTGGTTCTCAAGATCCCATATCATTGCTAAATAATATTATCTCAAGTCTGAGGAAGTCATGTTTAAAATTTATCATCCAGGATGCATTCTTCCACAAAATACAACTGATTTTTGGACTCACCCATAAGTACATCGGCATAGTGATTTGCAGTGAATTGATTATTGCCACGTCGTGGTCCTTTGTACCTCTGCCTGTTGTTGGACGGCCCGCTCACGTCACCCACAAACCGAACCAGCGACTTGGCTTCCTCTGTCACATCTACATCCACAAATGATGCCTGATTGAAAAGAAATAAATATTAATATAGAAATTAATATGATTAAAAGTAAATTCTTATTTCTTAAAGAAAGCCCTTTTCTATGATTTGTTTTGTTTTGGCGCAGGGAAGGGGAAGCCAGGGACTTTATTCTGAAAAATTATCACATTTTTATGAAATTATTCTGAAAATTAAAGTGATTTAAAAAAAAAAAATGATTTGCATTGACTACTCTGACTTTTATGAGCAAAGATTATATTGAAATTAAAATGTCTTTTTAAATAATTCCATCTTCTTCAGGTGAATCACTTTCCCCCTCTCCCATTACAAGTCTATTCAATGCATACATTTATGTTCACAAAGAGCTTGCCTTTTTAGTTTAAAATCTATAACTAAACTTTATATAATACCAATTATATGTTATTTTAGTGTCTGTCAGAAGAGCAACAGCTCTCTGAAAATTTAAAATCTAGAAGTTGTCGACTCAAAAACTAGCTATTATTAACTTGATGACACATCTTATATGGAGTACGCATTTTCACGATGACTTTGTATTAGATGCTGCTTGTAAGTGTCGGCTTACTTTGTATTAATTAAGCGCGGCTCATCACCTCAGCTATATACACTGTAGGTGAACCGATCAGGTCTACATGTAATGTCGTGACCGTAACTGCTGCAAATTTGGCCCCTGTTGACCCGTAATTTTAAGGGGTGCAGAAAATGAAGTTTTAATTTGTTTTTGTTGCAATACTGAAAGGAAAAATATTTTATATTCCTTTATGTTTGTATTCTACGATCATTTAGCTTTCTATTGATATCAAGTTGTATATTCATTTGATAGGATCTTTAACATTTATACAAGGACATGACAGCAGAAGTCTTAAAGACCATCAATACTACTTGGCCAGAAGGGATTAGACCACACAGCAAGGTAACTGACACGTGGCTATCTCATTAACTCAGCTCTCCACTAACATAAGAAAAAGAGGATCATGGGGGACCAACAGGCATCGATTGGGGAAGTTTTCTATATAGAGGGAGCAAGTAACTACAAGTAGGACAGTGGGGCTTTAAACAAACTATAAGGGGTGTAAACATAAGAACTGATGACTTGTGATCCTAATCTACAGATTAGTCGTACTGACAAAACTGAAAGAAAATACAAAATATCTAAAATATCTCTTTAAAGCAGGACTGCACTACTTGTAGCCACTTGCGCCCTCTATAATCAAACAACGCCTAAGCGGTAACTGTTGGTCGCCCATGATCCCTTTTCTCTTATGTTAATTGATAGCTGATTTGATGAGATAACTACCTGTCAGTGACCATACAGGGAGGTCTAATCCCTCCTAACCAAACTAGTGCAGACAGGCTTTAAAAAGAGTTAGGACAGAAGCAATACGTACATCTGATTGGCAATTATCACAGGCGGTCTCTCTGTGGCGTCTGCAGATCGCCCGGTCGTATCCTGCCTCACCAAAGTAGGAGAGCATGATGACCCTACGACAGTCGGCCTTGTTATCGCAGTACTGCACCATGCCGTAAAGATTGTCTACGTGGACTTTGGTGGCATTGTAGTTATCACCATTCTCTGTGGAACAAAAATATAAGTAAACATTAAAGATATCATCCGTATGGTTTTTGGTAGAACATCATGAAAGTAGCAAAATTGTGCATTGATCTATCTACAATTACCATATCCCGTATCTATTTTTTTTTTTTTATTTGGACCTGGTGGAAGCATTTCATCTCGAAAAGGAAAAGTGATCCAGAGCGAAAGCTCAAGAACATTTCAAGAAAGAAAGGGATAATCGTGATATGCAAAACATACACATTTTTACCGAATTTGCTAACATGTCTACAATATCTTGATGTCCTTCATACTCTTGCAAATTTTTCATATACCGGTATGCTTTAACAAATTGTTGAAGAGTACTGTTCAAAGTAAAAACAATCACTAATTGTTCCGTTAATCTTCTTATCGATGTCATCCCTTTCTAGACTTCTTCTTTAACTGGCCTAAAAAAAAGTAATTCTCTTTCTGAAATACTAAAATAAAAAAAATATATAATTGGATCTCATTCAGTGTACTCAATATGATTTGCAACAAACAAGTAAAGTTTGAAATCTGACTCGGCAAGTTTCATTTAAAATGCCTGATGTATTAAAACTTAGTGACACGTGTCGATTGAACTTTTATTAACATATCATCTGCTGAGAGCCAGATGGGCTTTTAATACAAATTGTTACATGGAGATTATGCCCTTTTGGCTATCAGCAGATGATATGTTGAAGAAACAAACATGTACAAATGCAAAGAACCAATCCAACATTCACTCTTTAACAACGACTTCAACCTTTCTTCAGTCACAGCAGTCTTTTCAGAAAGAAAAAGTTTTGTGTCACCCAATTCTTAAATTCATCATAGAATATTACTTGTGCATCAGTATGAAACTTGTAAAGCGCTATGTTCATGTACACACCTACAGGCATATTTGTTTCTAGTACATATTTGGGCACCTCGCTGTCAAATAAAATTATATTTGGGCACCTCGTTGCTAAAATATGCTGGTATTTAGCACTGCACTGCCTGAAATCATCCCATTTCTTAATAATACATGCAAGTGAGGAATAAATACACTTTTTAATTACATACTCTAGAAGTTTCTGATATTTGGTGTTTCAAGAAATCTAGATAATTTCAAAATAAATATCGATTTAACTAAATTTCTCTCGCGGCATCCCTAGAGATGTCTTTTAGCACCCAGGTTGAAAAACGCTGCTCTATAGAAGCAATTTTGAGAAGAACTTTTTTTTCTTCAATTCAATTCTCACTTATTTCATTCTCGGTTAATAATTACATTGATACAAAAGATACAAAACAATTCATAAACAAATTTAGAAAATGAAATGGGGAACTATATAAATAAAGCCCTTAGGCCTTGTACAAGCGAAGGTCCCAAAGCATCTATAGCATAATGTAAACCAAAGATAACAAAAAATCAAAACATGTTAATAATTTTGTAAAATAATAAATAACATATAATGCAAAGATAAACAAAAGATAAATAACTATACAAATTTGAGATAAAGAACCGGTATGATGAACAAAAAGACGACAAAGCAAGACCACAAAACTCACTCTCTATCATACGTCGAAGACGAGTCACATCCTGATAGGAGAAGTAGAGTACGCAGTGCGCTAATCCTCCGTCTCTGCCAGCCCTGCCGGCCTCTTGGTAGTAACCTTCGATCGACTTGGGCATGGAGTAGTGGACCACAAATCTGACGTCCGCCTTGTCGATACCCATACCAAACGCTATGGTTGCACAGACAACCTGGGGAAAATTTAGTTTTTAAGGCGAGGTTAAGAACACACATGCAGATGGTCAATTCAAACATAATAATAATGTCTTGTTAACCCTAGGTAGCCACATCAGTATTCATACTATTAAAGCGGGACAAGTATCTGCTAAGCATGAAAATCAACTTCCACACAGGGTATTCTACCTCATTAACCACATTCAGAAAAATGAACTGTATATTCCCATGTCATAATACATACAATATATTTACAAATTATAACCCCCCCCCCCCCCTCATTTTTCTAATTCAATGTTACAGATTCGAGCTGACATCAAAATTCATCCACGTATTCTAATAACTTTGTGATAGCCATCGTCAAGATTGATAGAACAGTCAAGAACGGTCTGAAAATGTAATCAAGGAAGTTTTTTGTTTTCCCTTTTAAAACCCATTGCCAAGCGGGTGGCCCTTATATCGATCGAAATTAGAGAATTTGGTATTAAAACACGTTAATTTTCAGTACTTTGATCATCACCTTTGGTGATCACATCTGGGATTTTTTTCTTTCTTTGTTGGTTCTTTTTTCAGTTAATCACTCTCAACATCTCCATTTTTGAAATAAATGTTCCTTAAATAATCAGAAAAGAATACAAAACAATTTCTACCAAAGGTCAATTATTTTGACATCCGATTGCCATTTCTATTGAATTCGTTACCTTATATTGATCATTAATCCATCGGGTCTGAACGGTTGAGCGTTCCTTATCACTCTGTCCAGCATGGTACGGAGATGCTTTGATTCCAGCATTGCTCAAATCATCAGCAACCTTCTCACATTCATTCCTGCAGAGTGATAAAGAGAGCATTGACTAATAAAGGTTATAATGAAACAAGGCATCTTCTCTTTCAGCAGAAACAAGAATAATTAGCTGAACGAAGTAAAAATCACTATAATTATTTAGCAATAGGGCATTTTAACTTAAGCTTCAGAGGGCATGCAGTTCTCATATTGTGATGAATATTTTTTCGCCTTTATTGATTCACTCTTTCTGTTTTAGTTCATTACAAGATGTGCTTCTCATTTTATACATTTTCTGTAATTTCCATGATTTCTGTTTTCCTTCCTTCTTTCCACCTAGATGACTACAGGACCCTACACCCTGAATATCAATGCAAATATCCCACAAGACACAATCAGATTGACAGACAACATGATACTTTGTAAGACAATGTATGATTTTCAGTTTATGTATTGAAGTGAAAGACGATGAAGGTTACTGTAATAATCTTCTTGATCGTCTTACTGGGTTATTTACAGAGCCCCCTTTCATAACACTTGTTATCAATAACAAATGCTAAATTTCTATGACAAATTCAATCTCCCACCTATCAAATTCCATGATTTCAGTAGCTTATAAGAGTTATTGTAACTTGTTGTTGAAGTTTTATGAAACAGGGCTCAGAAAAAGACACAAAGACAAGGAATCTAATTACCCACAAAGAAAAGAGACTAGGGGCGTTTTTTCATAAAGATCCTAAGTTGAACCTATCTCTAAGTTGGATTCAACAATTATGGAAAGCCGTAAGCATTTTTGAAAATATTTGTTTAAAGTTATTTTAAAAGGCATAAAATGTTGATTCAAATCATTCATATTTTCTATTATCATGAAAGATTTCATGTTCTTGATGTGGATATGAAAAGTGTTAAATATTTGAATATGTGCTTTTGAATATATTTTATTTGAAGGCAACACATGGCTCTCCATAATATTAAAGTCCAACTTAGAGTTCAGTTCGACTTCGGATCTTTGTGAAACACACCCCCCCCCCCCCCCCCCCCCAGGACATGGTATCTAATTACCCGCAAAGAAAAGAGACTTGGTCATACCTGGAGAGACAATAGACGATTCCTGATTTTCCTTTGAACTGTGAGTTAATGAGTTTGACAATGTTCTCTATCATCTTACTGGGCTGTTTCTTCTCCACCCTGAACATCAGGTTACTACGATCAAAGCTGCTCGTCAATCTGTAAAGAGTTCAAGAGGTAGCCAAGTTCAAAATAAAACGAGCAATAATAATAATAATATATCGTACTTATAAAGCGGACAGTAACAAGGAAATGTGGATAGCGTAACATATGAAGAGTGAGGTATGCTCAACATACTTCCTCTCGTTAACATTTGAAAGTTTTTTTGAAAAGAAATGTTTTAAGACAAGCCTTAAAGTTGTCAACAGTACCACAGCTTTTTAGATTTTCCGGTCATTTATTCCAAAGTTCGGCCGATGCAACCTGAAAAGAGCGAGACCCGTAGAATTTAGTTTATATTTGTGGAATGGTGAGAGACTTTTGGGAAGGTCTGAGGGTTCTGTTTGGAACATATTGGGTAAGTAATTCCGTCAAATACGTAGGAGCAGATCCTTTGAGGTACTTTTTACATCTCCTGTCTCAATATATCTACACCGGCAGCAATGTTTCATACTTTTTTCTCTAATAAAAGTATATGAACTGACAACAGATGCACAAATTGCATTATGATGTCTTTTCTTTTTTCTGCATATAATATAACCTTCTTGAAATGTGTCCATGGCCGAGTGAAACTCAAATTTTACCATAGCATTGGCCATTTGGATCGTTCAAGGAATTCCCACCCCATACTCATTGGCGATACTGGAGATGAAAATCCTTGATCAAGGATAACAGCGTTAGGAAATTGTTTGATGTAAACTTTCAAACTCTTGATTAAAATCATAGTGCTCCTATCTAAACTTAGACGTTATTTAGAATAATATCATTACTATTTCCAACAAGTTTAAAACTGATACTGGGATATAACTCATCACTGTGCTTAATAGTAAGCACCAACTCGATGCTACTTTCTTCTTCTTTTTGGGGTACTCTCATTACTAATCATTTCTATTTTGTCAATACAGTTATTTTATTTGCAAATATTTTATATATAATTGTAAAATGCAAAACATTACTCCACTATTTTGTTCTTTTCTACAAGTTCTTAAACATTTAGTAAATATGGAACGTATAATTGATTTCAAGAAAAATAGTCTAGATCTTCATAATGAGAATTGGCAAATATTTCATAAAGCAATTTTGTTGATGAGTTAACTAATACATTTTATTTTACTATATATTATTTGTCTATACAAACATGCTGTTATTATGTATGAGAATTGCTTCAATAAATACTTTTTTTAAATATTTTAAAAACGTGATGCTACTTACACCTGAGGTTTCTTCATCTTGAGTGCGTGCAGGATGTCCGTCTTGACTCTAGGAGTAGCAGTAGCTGTCAGGGCCATCATGGGCACTCCAGGGAACTTCTCACGCAGCTTGCACAATCGCTTGTAATCTGGACGGAAGTCATGACCCCACTGTATCATTATCGCAATGATGAGAACAAAATAAAAAATGAAAGTGGTTCAACATATGAAGAGTTTAATTCCAAAAGGAGTTAAATCAGTTTGTATAACTTCAGAGAAAACAGAAATTGTTTACCAAAGATTGTACAGGCGTCTATGGAAAAGTGATATTAGAAGGTGCATTTTTTCATAATTGCTCCCCAAATTTAGGTAAATAATTTTGTTGAAAGACAGGTACTTAAGTGAACAATGTTCTGATATCAATACCGTAACTCGGTTTTCATCAAAAGTGGATTTAGCTCCTTTTGGAATTAACTCTTCATATAAAGAGTCATACTGAGATTATATACTTAAATGTTTTGGTTTAATAAACTGGCTTCCAGTATAATAACATGCAACTTGCAAGTGCTGTATCAATTCAACAGCATGAAAGAAGTCATGTATAAAGAGCTTTCAACGATTAATCTCAATGTTTGAACATTCTTTTTGACTTGATTTGTTATTCTAAAATCATAATTTTCTACTGACCTGACTGACACAATGTGCTTCATCAATGACAAACCTGGAGAGTAACCCTCTGGTATAGAGATGCTCCATGGTTGATAGTAGCTTCTGACTGGCACTTATCTGTGTCCAAGGAAAAGGGAATGCGAAAGGTTCAAAATGTTTATTTACACATTCTCAACAAAAACCTACGAATGTCTTAAACTATTGCTGATGGGAACCGATTGGCACCTGCATTAAGCCCATGACAATGACAAGATTAACAATCGGAGAGATAACATTCCTTTGTACCATATCATCCCAAGAATATTCAAACAACTACAACTTGTCAACTACCCACTAAGGATAATTGCCTCCACCACCCCCCCCCCCCCCATACAAAACAACCTTCTAGTACACATAGCGCCCAAGGATAATTACCCACAAGTCAACTATTCCCCTCTCTCTCTGATAATTCCCCCCTGGGACTTCACAGGTAATTGTCTGGAGTTTAGTTATCCAATGTTGTTGTATTTGTCATCGGGGTAGTAGTTGTCAGCATGATAGCAATCTCAGCAATCATTTTTTTCTCCCTCAACCACGCCCCCTTGAGTAAAAAAAAAAGAAGAGGATTCAAATTATATAACGACATTCTCCCCCTTTTGAGTAAGAAAATTGAGAAAAAATCAGGAAAAATCAGGAAAAATAAGGATAAAATCGGGAAGAAAACAAAAATCAGGAAAACCAATTTAAATCGGGTAATCAGGCGTGCAAGTGGGGCAATTGCCCAAGAATACATCAAAATCAATCCAATTTCCTCCCCCAGAACCTTCCATACTTAATAGAACAAGCAATAGAACATAAACTGCATAATTTTAGGTTGATTTAAATATTAATTATAGTTTTTTAATATGATATTGAATGTATTATTATCTAAGTATTGCCAAATTTGTAAAGCAATTTGTAAAGTGCTTAGAAACATTGTAATAAGCGCTATAGAAATACAATGTATTATTATTATTATTATTATATGGACAATTAGATGGAGACATAACTGCGATGGTGGGATTGAATCCTGACCTTTTCTGGAGTGACATAGAGCATCTTGACCACAGGGTCTCTCATGCAGAGCTGTCTGTAGATCCCATCGGCAGCAGCACCCGCCATCTCCCCCGATAGATGGGTCGCAGGGATCTCCAGAGAGACCAACCGCTGGACCTGGTCTTGGATGAGAGACTTGAGGGGGGATATCACGATGGTCACACCCTTGGTCAGTACTCCGGGCAGCTGATAGGTCAAGCTTTTACCTCCACCTATACAACAGTGATAGAATCACACCAATTTTTCAGACAGATAAAGGGGAATGATAAACATTGCTTGAACTCGCAAGAGTTGAATGTCAAATCATTTTAACATACTGAGAGATATTTGATGTACGTTTCTTTTTGTAATTGTTGTTTGGTGTTTTGATTTTTTCTTCTCCAATATCATTCAACATAACATGGTCTATTGAGAGCTATAAGAGGTAGAATCACACCAACATTCAGACAGATACAGAAGAATGATAACCATTGCTCGAATATACAGGATTTCAATGTCAAATCATTTCAACATACCGAGAGACATATGATTTACCTTCTTTTGTTTGTTGATTGTTGTTGTTTGATGGGGTATTTACTGCTCCAATATCATTCAACATGGAAGCAATGGCAAGCTGGCTTGTCATAAACCATTCATAAGTGTTAAATCCACAGAAAACATAACATGGTCTATTAAGAGCCAGAAAGACACCGTCATTGGTCACACCATCTGGCTGGTTCTAATTGTTCATCTTTTCTACTAAAAATATTGAATTGGTTATCAAACGTAACATAGAATCCAGTAATCGCAAGTGGCTGAAAGTTTACATGCATCAGGAAAACATATTTGAAGAAACAAAATCAAAATAGTTTCCTAAGTAAAGGGCTAAGGATAAAAGGATAATTGTAAGGAAAAGACAATTCACAATTTTATCACCAAAATTATCAAGATGAAAATACATCATACTACATTTTATAAACTAAATGTATAATATGAGACAACATCATCTTCTACAATCTTCTACAATCTCTTCACTTTTCTGCTTCCCATTTAATTTTGTTTGATGCAACTTGAATACAGCGTAAATATTCATAAATGAATGATGCACGCCAATAAAAACAACAACATCTATTCTACATGCTTGTAAATAATATCCTTGGCCTTTCATAAAAGTTTAAGGCAGTGTCGCTTCATCTGCTCTTTTAGGATGTTCCTTACCCGTTGGCATAAGGATGAAGCAGTCTTCCCCGAGCAGGGCTGCATTGATGGCTTCTAGTTGGTTCTCCCTGAACTGATGAAGACCAAACGTCTTCCTGAAGACCTTGTGCAGCTCTCGGGAGTGAGGGAAGTTGTAGCCGCTGAATGGGTTGTCAGAGACCACTTCTGGTGGCATCTCACTCATATCTGACAAGAAAAACAAAGACAGGCATTGGGGTATGAAGGTTATTACAGAGTTGTCCAAAATTATAACTATTTCTTACCCCCCGTGACATGAGGTATTAAATGAAGGGATTGTCAGAGACCACTTCTTGTAGAATATGACTCAAATATGACAAGCAAGATGCAAAACATAAAGTGCTCGTGAAAAAGCAAACCTGCTGCCTATTACTTGTAGATTTCTTTAAACAAAATTGTCATGTCGGTGTGTTGGCTCAGTCAGTAGAGCGTCCGCCTCACAACCAGGAGGTCGTGGGTTCAAACCCTGGCCGCGTCATACCAAAAGACGTTAAAAGACGGGAGTTGCTGCTACCTTGTTTGGCGTTCAACAATAAGGGAAAGAGCAACGTCGATCTGGCGCTGCTCAGTGGCTGGCGGGCTCACGATCAATTGGGCAAAAAGAATTTCCATTTTCGGTTTAATAAAATTTGGAGTGGACTTTAAAGGTACTATGTCCCTTTTGCAGCCAACCTCAAATTCTGTAGAACTTTGCAGGAATTATGAATATGTCATGTATGTCCTATCTGTGAAATTTAAACGTTAGCAGTGTCCTCATATTCAAATTATGCAAGGAAACCCGTTTACTTGCTAGACTTCACTGTCAGACACTATTGAGTGACTGACTGGCTTTTTTTCTTCTTTGGTAATAACATACATGAAAAGAGTTGTAAAGGGTACATGAGCATTATTTTGTCTACATCAATAACCCACTTCTTGTGATGGCCAAGATTAAACTGATTGAATCTTTGCGCAGCATAAAACGTATGACCATTCGGTAAAATTGTCTGAAAATCAAGACTATTACTTTTGGGCTCTATAGCCCTAAAGTCGATTTGACAACTAATAGTCGTTATTTTCCCACTTGAAGACATTTTCAAGCCCCACCTTTTTTAGGGAAGTTCTAAATTAGTATTATCTTTCAAATGAAGTTGGAATTTAACTTTTTCATTTTTTTGGCCTGCAAATGGGACATAGTACCTTTAAAAGATTATTATTATTATTATTATAATCTATTTGTAAATTAGGATTGAAGATGTACAAATGTTGAACGTGTAGTAAATGATATCCTGGTGAAAGCTATGTTGTATACATACCTTCACTCATATTCGACGATGGAATAGCCGTTTGCGAGAGAGCTTGAGTTGCTGTTTGTCGTTTTGTTCCAGCACCCATCATACCCGGTCTACTGGAGCCATCATCAACAGACCTCTCCTGACCGAAGCTGGACCTACTACCCCTGATGTCAGGTATACTCTGTGGCGTATCGAACCGACTTCCTCCACCAAATGTGCTTGGAGTCTGGAAGCTGGAGGAAGTCCGACTCTGGTAGCCGCTGGAGCCTGGAGTGTCCGTCTCTTCAACTCCAAAGAAGCTGTCTCCACCGAGAGGCATTAAGGGGGAGGAGACACTCCCTGTTCCTCCTCCTGGTTGGTTGGCTCCAGGAGAGGAGTAGCCAGAGGAGGAGGAGCTCATGAAACCTGGGAAACTAGTGATAGTCCCAGAGGCAGTTCCAGAGAAGTTTGATTGATCCAGTGATGTCCTTTTACTTGATAAGCTCCTTGGTGTCACAGTTGAGGATGGGGTTTTGAACTGGAATGAGCTAGCAGGTCCAGAACTCCGACCCTCATCGCTTGCTTGTTGATACCTAGATTCAAAGTTTCTCTCATGGGAATCATATCCATTATTATTGCCGTACTCCACACTTGGTGGAACATAATCGAAGGAAGGTTCATGAAAGTCACTGGCAGTTCGTCCAGTGCTGCTCATAGTTGAGCTGGCAGTGGATAGCCCTGGTGGTCCACTGGTGAGCTGTGCCTGTGTAGGTAATGACTTTGACGTGAGTGCTCCGGTCTGCTTTTGTCTTGATTGCACTTGTTTCTGTTTGGCCTTCACTCTCTTCCTGCATGGTACCAGGTTGAAGGAATTGAGAAACATATCAAACTTAAAAGAAATTATAGAAAGGGTCAATATCACAACACATGTGTTTTTAATCACAAGAATTATACTAGAGTTGATGGTTATTGTTCCCACAGCATATACACATAGTGACTCTCAGTACATTTATGCCTTTGACCAATCTCATCTCACCCTGTATAGAATGAACCTTGACAGAATCCCAACCCTAATATATTACAGTTCATAGTTACTTCTTTCAAAATACACACTTTGCCCAAACTAATTTTGGTAAGTTTTAGGGTGAGCTTTAATATTATGCTATTGAAAAAATCTGCTACAACTACACACATATGCACAAGGTGGAGTATAGTTCATGGTCACTTGTATTTCAGAAACATACATAGATTGTGCAAACAGTTATTGGTAAACTAAACAGCAAAAATATTCAGGGTATGCCTTAACAATATTCTGTAAAAGAAATAACATGCTAATGAAACAATCTGACGCTAAGCACATACATATGCAAGATATATATCACAACTCATACTCGGTTCCTTTCCAACTACAGTACATTCAAAAGATATCTAGTGTAAAATTGTTTTTTTAATGTTATTGCTAAGCTTACCGTAGTACTGATAATTGCTTGAGGGTGGCTAGTTGTGGAGGTGGAGCTATATCTTTGGTAGTTGATTGCAGGGACCTTAGATACACATCCATTGTATTGCATATCCTGTCCATGACCTCATAGAGAAGGGTATCTAAGGATTGGAGTCTCTCTTGCAGGTCATCTGCATTCATCTATATTGTAAATGCAAAAGGAGAATGATTCCAAAGTCAGACTTCCTACACCAGCTGTTGCTTGAATGATCTTGAATCAAATTCATTTTAGAATCACATGTAAATTTTCCCTTTTTTTTATAAAATGAAGGTTAAAGAATAATTCCATTATCAATGTATGACTTTGAATCATTGCTTCTGAATGGTTAGTCCACTGCTATAAATTGTTTGGCTTGATAACAGCTCATATGCGATGATTCCCTGTTAATTAAAATAAATTATTTTAGTGTACTCATTATTTCTTGTTTAAGATCACCTACATTGCTTTATTACAATTTCATTTTTTTAAAGTTTAGTTAATAAATAACTGTTTTGACACAGGGCCTAGTGTAATGATAAGAATTTTTCAGCCTCAACCAACTTCAGCTTTCCCAGCAATGACCCGTAAATTATGTTACATGCTACAGTATGTCTGTATGCCACTACATTGTGTCACAATAAAATTTGATAATAAAAGCATGGCAGGTCAAACTCAAGTCTACGGTCTTGTCTTTATTTCTTTTTCTTTGTTTTCTGTTCATAAGACAACTTTATTTCAATATTACAAGTACAGAGGAGTGTTTCACAAAGATTTTAAGTCGAATTTAACTCTAAGTTGGACATAATTATGGAGAGCCTTTTGTCGCCTTAAAACAAAATATATTTAAAAGCAGAAACTCAAGTATTTTAGACTTTTCATAAATTCTACATAAAGAACATGAAATCTCCTTGATAATAGAAAATATGAATGATTTGAATCAACATTTTATGCCTTTTAAAATAACTTTTACAAAATATTTTCAAAGATGCTAACGACTTTCCATAAATGTTAAGTCCAACTTAGAGTTAAGTTGAATTTAGGATCTTTGTGAAACAACCCCCAGAAGACATATCTAGTACACCATCTTATATTATGTACCTGACCAGTGAGGGGCTTGAGAGCTGGATGCGTTGTCAGTGATGATATATCATCAACTCCTTCTTTCGCAGGTCTGGTGGTATGAGAAAAGAAGACATACATACAGAATAAAAATGTAACAAAACTAGATGGATCTTCAATGCAAGATACATTCATGACTTAAGTTTGGCAGGAATCCATCAATCAGTTCTTGAGATAATGCGACCACGAGAACAGACAGACAACACGAAAACACGATGCCATAATGCATAAAAATACATGCTACTATCATTTGTATTACTAATATATGGGCACACATGTAAAAACAAGTCTGTGGAGGCACCAACAGAATCTCTCACATGTCACCTTCTTCTGGAATGACCCATACATTTGAGAATTGTACATTATATCAGGTTAATATTAGTTATATCTCATCCGCCTTATTGAGATATCAACAATTGTCGGAATTTGGATATTCACGAGTTAACAGGAAACATCAGCATTGTATCATTAAATTGTTGTATTAAACCAGGAAGTGTCGATGACCAGATAGCAAGATTGAAGCCAGTTTCAAAATCAAGGGCATACTACACAATAAACGAGATCTTTCATTTGTAAATATCTTGTTCCCCTTTTTACCAGTGCAGTGCAAAGCATAGTGGCTGAACGAGTTGAAGACACATTACCACAAAGTATTCATTCACAAGTACTGCATCAGATACAAATCTATTGCATACTTCACAATCCATCCCTAAAAATTGAATAGAAACTCACATTTGGGCCTTTCCTTTATCTTCTTGCTTATCTCCAGGCTTCACTTCCTGGGATGAAGGTATCGCTATGACGTCCTCCTCCTCCTCCGAGAGCCTCCTCTTAATCTTTTGCCTAGCTGGAGGAGTGTGTTGGGTCTGCTTGAAGACCGGAGATGATGGTGGGGAGGGAGAGTCCGGGTGAGGGAAGGCATCCTCATCATCATCCTCAGCCCCATCGGGAGGGGGAGGATGAGAGGTATTAAAAGAATCCCACTCTATGTCGATGTTGAAGTCCGTTGGCGAGGGTGGGGGAGACGGAGAGGGTACGTCGATGAAGTCGTACTGGGTCTCTGCTACAGGACCAGGTGATGGAGCTGGTTCCTTCTGAAAAATAAATGGAAAAAAATTACAATTTTTCCCCCAAAATGCAATGCACTTATAGATGATAAACAAACACCTAAATCAAATTGATCAAATATTCATCTGATATAACAAAATGTACAAATTAAAATTATATTCTTTTTAAGTTAAACTATTATTTTAGACAAATCAAATTCTCTCCAATGGACAAATATTTTTGTGTGGGTCTTTAGAAATCAAAATTGATTAAAAAAATAAATTTCCTTTCAATGTTGTCCGCAATATCACATTTCTTGACAATTGAATTAATTTCAAATGGATACAATTAAGATTCATGTTGGGATGGGTACTCTAAAAATTTGATGAAATATTCAAGAACTTTGTTATTCTTGAATAAGACTTCAATATTTAGTTAACAGCAAATCCCATACTTACATCAATGCACGTCTCGTCACGATCGTCAATGGTGTCCTCTCTCCCACTTTCATCTGCATATGTATACACTGATAAAAAAATATAAATTGCAACATTTTTTGTAAAAAGGGACTTGCCTTGTAGACAATACAGATCTACATTATGAACCATCAATAAATGTGATCAGTATAGGAACTCTAACATGCACTTGCTGACAATAAAGATTTAAAAATATTATTCAACTCTTCTGAAGGTCTTCATAGAATTGAATTGAATATCATTCTTAAAAAGTTGAGAGACACGGTATTGGAAGTATTAGCAAGCTAATAATCATCCATCCAATGTGTTAAAAGGGGATATTGCCCATACATTGTTTCTTTTACTTCATGAATAGTAACTTCATTCAAAATTTAACTAGATGGAAGTTAGACTGCACGCAGTCGAAAATGATGCCTCCGTCATAGAGCAATTTTACAAACCAAAACCTTGTGACCCCAAAATCTAATCAATTCATTGGCTCTGCAAGATACACACATGACTTAAGTTTGGCAGGGATCCATTAATCTGTTCTTGAGATAACGTGATCACAAGATATTTTTGCATGCATAATGAGCCATGTGACGTACGGATGGACGGACGGACGGACGGACAACCCGAAAACATAATGCCTCCGGATACTTCGTAACAGAGGCATAAAAATTGTTATAAGATCATTCAAGTCTATTGGGGCGTTGCAAGAAAGTTGCGATTGATTGCAAGTTGCAACTGATATTTGCAATCGATTGCAACTCAACTTTCTTGCAATGCCCCACTAGTCTCCTAAATTTTCTAGGATCTTGTTAGGATCAAAGTTTTAACAATTATATTAAGTTAACTAGATCTAGCCTTTATTCCCCCCCCCCCCCCTCTCTCTCTCTTTTACTAATGGGGCGTTGCAAAAAGTTGAATTGCGATCAATTGCAAATTTTCAATTAATCGCAACTCAACTTTTTTTCAATGCCCCATTAGTACGTTAACTAGATCTAGCCTTTATTCCCCCCCCCCCTCTCTCTCTCTCTCTTACTAATGGGGCATTGCAAACAAGTTGAGTTGCAATCAATTGCAAATTTGCAATTAATCGCAAGACTTATGCTTGATTTTGGGGAATTGTAATTGATTGCAACTTTCTTACAACGCCCCATATGTCTCTTAAGCTCACAAAATCATAAGAGACACACTTACCGTCCTCTGGCGGCTGAGTTTGGGACCAGTCTATATGGATGGCATTGTCTTGTTCTTTTAGAAACCCCTCATCACCATCACTGTCGCTATCCAAGATGACAGCTCGATTCTTCTGAGATTTTTTGGCAGAACCTGGAGATTTACAAAAGAAGAGACAATCACAAGCAAGTGAGTAGGTAGCATTGTTGGTCAGTAACTGTTGTGGTAATGAGAGTATATTTACCAGATTATAGTAGCTTTGATCAAGCATTGAATTGAAATTGACAGAACAAATATAGGATAGCTCTGGATAAAAGACGTACTATAGCCCTTCATCTATCACCCATCAGCGTAAAACATAAGAAAGAATGGAAGGTCAAATTCAAACAATAGAAGAAGGTTACTACATGGAACACAGCACACACAAAAATGATAACAAATTCTAAAATATGAGACAACCAAGTCTATGCGAATCTCAAATAGGCAGTTTGGTCAGTGGATTGTGACAAAGTCGCGGAAAACTCTCCCGTTTGTCGTGTACAAAATATCATTAAATCCTTTTTTTTTCTTCTCCTAAATGCTTCTCCCTTGGGGCATTACCCAAAATATATTATGGTTAGCATATCATTATAGGTCATCTACAGTGAAAAGATCCTCCGGATTCATACATTTTTGAAAAATTGATATTTTGGTCACTTTGAGTGTCGGAACAAAAGGGAAAGTTGACCAGCACTACATGTACGTGACAGAGGCAATCCTGATTCTGCCAATCTGAAGTGTCCATACATAATATAGTGATTACAACTTTTTAAAATTCGCACCTTTCTAATTTTTTGTCCAATTTTTTTCAAACTTTCACCAGTCTACCTTTCTGCTTTCCTCAAGAGTATTTTGCTATCAAGGTTGGATTTGAACAAAAATGTGTGTTATATTTACCAATAATATCATCGTCACTGTCACTGCCATCTTTCTCCAATGCTGGATAAGGTTTATCCTTCTCGGCAAAAGGTTTCTTGTTTGGTGTCCTTGAAGATTTGGTGACAGGAGGACTGTCTTGAGGTACAGACCTGCTGCTGTTTGTCTGCTTACTCTTGAAGGAAAAGTGCTTCTTGGGAGCTGATGATAATAATCAAAATAAGGTAAGAAGTACAGTGAAACCTGAACATAAAGACCGCTCAAGGGAAACATGAATGGTGGTCTTTATAGGCAGGTTTTCTCTAAGTTCACGTTCCTTTAGTACAGATTTCAATGGGAAACCATATTCAAGGGAAATGAAAAATGTGATCTTTATAGAGAGGTGGACTTTCTGTACAGGTGGTCACTTTTAAAGCAGGTTTGACAGTATAAAGTAACTGCCACATTGAATGATTTCTTGAGAAACCACTTGAGTTTTTTCACTGAATCACCTTTAATTGAATGGCTGACTAAAAACTTACGGCTACAATTCTCAGTCTATCAAATCAAACATAGAAACATATTCTGTTATGAGCAAATAAATTGAAATTGAAATTGAAATTGAAACAGACAAGGCACATTGATGTGGTTTAAAATACAAGAATGACTTGTTTTGATAAATGACATATCCATGTATTCTATACAGTCAGTTTGTATAAATCAAGCACGTAAACAATGTTTCAGAACATAACAACAACAAGAAAACAACAAACAAACCAACCAAAATAATTTTTCAGTTTCTACAAATGTGTACAATTATAATTAAATTGGATTTAAAGTGAAAACAAACAAAGTAAATTCTATTTCATAATCAAATCATGTCAATAAATAGCATTTTCTTTTCACTGCACAAGTTGGGAACTACATGTACATCTACAACATGATAATGGAATAATGCGACATCAGTCTATATACTTACGCATAGTTGGTTCAAGGAAATCAAAGTCCTCATCGTCAGACAAATCAGCCAAGTTGAAGAAGTTTGGGGGAGGAGACATTTTTTTCTTGGCACTGCAAAGGGTGCAGAAATACAATAAAATTCATTTTACTTCATAGTCCAATCCTCCAATAATTCAGTGTGGTGACATTCATTTAATGAGAATCACTCATTTTCATAAAATAAGGCAAATCTATTTAGTTGTATTCTTTAGATAATAAATGACTTGTAAAATATCTGTACATGTATCTCATAAGGCAAAGAATTCTCTCAAAAAAGAATACATGCCAATGCTATGACTAAAATACTACAGTTAATAATTTGTGGCATTACTGAAAACAGAAGACATTACTAGGACAGAAAAGAATACAGTATTTGCATAACAAAAATTGTTTTCTCTCTTACGAGTACATGTAATTTGCCTACTGGCACATATAAATGCAAGCTATGTTGAGTGCAGCTAGCATTTTGAACAAATGACACAATGCAGGAAGAATTGCAGACCCTGTGCAGAACCAGAACTTCCAGAAGGCAATCAAAATCATGCTATCCCTGTTGTACATACAGTGCCAGCATGCTTTCAAGTTTGAGAGCTACGACATTAAATGGTTAAGCTATCAAATTTTCTAAACTTACTTTGGTGTGAAGGGTTGGACGGATGCCACAGGCTTTCTTCCATGACTGGGTGACGATTTAAGAGAATTGTTGTTCATCGCATTACTGGTTGAAGTCATCAGATTCGTCTGATCTCTGAATATACCTGGAGCAGATGCATTCTTACTGATGCCGTTTCCATGGTTACTGATGCTGTCCTGTTGGACATATCCTCCTCCTCCTCCTGAACTCTGGTTGCTTGAGTTGGGTTTAAAGAAGTTTTTCAGCGATGTCTGACTTACAGCAGCAGCAGCAGTAGAGGGCGCAGTATTCGATGCTGGTGGTTTGGACTTTGCACTCCTCGACAGTTTGAAATTGAAGTTTCTGTTGGACAGAATGTTTGCGGGCATAACGATTAAGAATTTGTCTACTGGTAAATACTAAATGCTTCACATGTATCTGATTCTGATCACCGTTATGCCAGGTTTCACATGAACAGGGGTCTACTTAGTTTGAGTCTTCCACATCAATTTGAGACACCATAGTACCTAAAAAAAGGGATTATCTAATTAGTAATTTTGTTTACACTGATGACTGCATGGTGACACACATACTAGAAATATGATCTATCATCTAGATCTATGAAATTAATGCATTTTTGCTGCAAAATAAGGGAGCAGGAAGACGTAAGTTGGTCTAGCTGCATTGTCCATGGTAAGGTCAGCTCTCTATCTGTCTCCACCTACAAACCGAGTCAGGGGGACCCCAGTTCGAGACTGAGTGAGTGCGACTGTGAGTCACGATCACGCCTTTTTGACTTTGTTTTGTGCAGATGTGCATGATGAGATTAGTGACATTATTAGTTAAAATTGAATAAAGCCCTGTACAATAGTCTAGTAGTATTGTAGACCGAATTTTCCGTCTCTTTCGTTCGTTAGCCTCTTATTGGGGTAGGGTCGGCCGGCTCTCTCTTTAGAGACGGAAACCGTCTATACACATTCCCGTGATAACGCCACGGCCATTTCAAGTCGTAGGGTTATGCCCCCAAAATCCCCCAAAATGTCATTTTACCTCATGCATTGATTATTTAAAATTAGGAGAAGGTTATACTACCTTGGTTCCACTTACCAACTTTACCATCTACACGTTCGTAATGGCGTTATCACAGTTTTTCCTTCATAATCATTTTGCCTTCGGCGTAGACTAGAAGGGATGAGATTGATTTAGCTGACTCCGGCAGCGAGAGTTTAACACGGCTTGCAAGATTTTCAACATGGATGTCGATTTTGACCCATAATTTCTAGGCCTAATTTACATTTGGATATACACGAGGTAAAATGACATTTAGGGGGATTTTGGGGGCAAAACGCTACGACCAGAGTTGGTCGTGGCGTTAGCAAGGACATGTGATTAAACGGTTTCCGTCTCTAAAGAGAGAGCCGGCCGACCCTACCCCAATAAGAGGCTAACGAACGAAAGAGACGGAAAATTCGGTCTAACTCGACCTGGCCTGGGGACGTAACTCGGCCCAGCTGCTAAAACTAGGTCATTTTTGTTCATTTTATTTTTACCCTAACCCTCACCCTCCCTACCCCTAACCCTAACTCTAACCCTAACTCTAACCCTAACCCTAAACCTGCAAAAACTGACCGTTTTTGCAGCTGGGCCGCCCCGAGCTGTCTTTGGTCCGAGTTAGCCCGACTCCAATACTACTACTAGACCGAATTTTCCGTCTCTTTCGTTCGTTAGCCTCTTATTGGGGTAGGGTCGGCCGGCTCTCTCTTAGAGACGGAAACCGTCTATACACATTCCCGTGATAACGCCACAGCCATTTCAAGTCGTAGGGTTATGCCCCCAAAATCCCCCAAAATGTCATTTTACCTCATGCATTGATTATTTAAAATTAGGAGAAGGTTATACTACCTCGGTTCCACTTACCAACTTGACTGAAATAATCCGTTTAATGGTCCCTTTTAAGGAAATTATGGGTCAAAATCGACATCCATGTTGAAAATCTTGCAAGCCGTGTTAAACTCTCGCTGCCGGAGTCAGCTAAATCAATCTCATCCCTTCTAGTCTACGCCGAAGGCAAAATGATTATGAAGGAAAAACTGTGATAACGCCATTACGAACGTGTAGATGGTAAAGTTGGTAAGTGGAACCAAGGTAGTATAACCTTCTCCTAATTTTAAATAATCAATGCATGAGGTAAAATGACATTTTGGGGGATTTTGGGGGCATAACCCTACGACTTGAAATGGCCGTGGCGTTATCACGGGAATGTGTATAGACGGTTTCCGTCTCTAAAGAGAGAGCCGGCCGACCCTACCCCAATAAGAGGCTAACGAACGAAAGAGACGGAAAATTCGGTCTACAATACTACTAGACTATTGTACAGGGCTTTATTCAATTTTAACTAATAATGTCACTAATCTCATCATGCACATCTGCACAAAACAAAGTCAAAAAGGCGTGATCGTGACTCACAATCACAGTCGCACTCACTCAGTACTCTAAGGTCGAGTTAGCCCGGATTCATCTGATTGATACACGTCTGCAAAAAACCAATTACACACACCCACAGGCACACAAACTAATCTACTAAAGAGTTATATCTAAAAAGAAATAACCGTCTGGAATAGGGAATCAAGTTAGGCAGCGCAGTTCAACCCTGGCTGCAATGCCCAAGTCATGACCAGGGGCCAGGGCATGGCGTACAGCGCCAACGGCCAAGTTCCGGCAGGTTTACGTTCCATGCACCAGCCCCTAGTCTTCACCAATCTAATCGGCAAGTTAGTCTAGATTGATATGTGGACAAATCATCAGATTTAAAACTTACCTATGCGTTGACATCTTCCTAGTGCCTTATATAGCACATTTGAGTTTGAAAAAATGGTCATAATATCGTATCTTAGATGTATGAATCTGCCGGTCTTCTCAGACAGAGTTTCAATCAAAATTTCGCGCACAGAAATCATGCGCATGCGCATATATGTAGAAATCGTGCAAAAGTACAGTTCCAGCGGTTAAGGCTCTGCATGTGCACTGCATACAGTGGCGGATCAGGTGGGGCATGGGGGGGGGGGGGGGCAAGGGAGGGGGCATTTTTTGTTAAGACAGTAAGCACAAAATGGTGCTCACTACGCCCCCCCCCCCCCCGTTGAGCAACAAAAAAAATGATAGTGCTCATGCATTACCCCCCCCCACCCGCCCTTCCCATAGGACAAGAGGGCTAATCAACTAAGTATCCAAGTTAGTAAGTATCCAAGTATCCCCCCCGTATTCGCCGCTAAATATTTTCTCACGAATTGGGCCCCCACTCTCGCCGCCGGCTGGATCCGCCCTAGCTGACGGCATATCATTTGATGAGATTTTTATTTCAAATTATTTACAATACGATATGCCGCCCTTTATCAATTATATCAAGCCCTCTCTATCCTTTTTGTCCCCCTCCTTTCTATCAACTTCCCTCTCCGTGTCTAGGTTCAAGGTTCAAGGTTCAAGGTTCATTTTATTTCTTTCTTTCACATCATTTTTACATATAATAATAGTAGGTATAGCACACCAAAAATAATTACAACAAACACATGTTATTTGATGGTTGCAAATGATCAAGCTTTATGAAAGCTTCAAAAAACAAAAAACAGAATTGAAATCGGTCAATGCGTTGTGATTTTATACCATTTTTTTTGATATCGCAAAATTACCGAAAAACCTGCCAGAAAATGGTCAAATTGTCAAAAATGGCATAATTCGACAAAGTTGACAACTTAATTCATCACTTTTTTGGACACAAATAATAAATTAAATTATCAGGCACTAAAAAAATCATCTTTGTGGTAAAAAATACAAAAAAGAAAATTCATATATCTATTACCGTTTTGAAAACAGAAGCCAACAAAATAAGTAATTTTTGCCATTTTTGCGAATCTGCAGATATAAAAAAGTTGTGAAAATAACTAAGTCCGCCTAATTAATATGCGCATATGTAATCAAATCAAAACCGAACATGATACATCAGTGAAACCTATGTATATCAGACAGGTATGGAAATATATTTCATTTGTAATAAAATAAAATCATGAATATTCATCAAATATGCAAATTAGGTCATTTCAGCTAATTATATATTCGCGCACTCATTATGCAAATTAGGAAAGTCAAACTGTTCATTTTTGGGGCATTTTTTTAAATCATATATTCATAGATCATATTTACACCAAATATTGACCTTAAATTCCTAATATTTTTGCAATGCCAATACAATATGGCGATGGAAATTACTTGGATCACCGTCACAGCTATTTCTTCATGTGTTTCACAAATAATTCAGAAAAACCGATCATATGATAAGAATTTGTAGACTTTCAGCTACATCACAGTATATGTTTTTTTTTTTTTAAGATGTCAGATTCGAGGATTTATGACGATTTTCCGAGATACCATTCAATCTTTGGGCATGATGGTAACCCTCTTGGCCATAACTCCACAGGGACTGAATTTCAGAGAAAAACAATGTTTGGTGATCCCAGTTCAGTTGTGGCTATACCTTGAGCGTAAATAACAAATTGATTCAATGAGTGAAACACATAAGGATATTGCATTTTTGTAGGAGAGTTTTTATACATTGAGGTGCATTTTTTTTCACCACGCAGGATAGCAGCGCGAGTCAATGGGCGATCAGCGGGCCATGTCACATGCATGGCTAAAAAGACAATATTCTAATTCAATAATTAACATATTTCCCGCACGCCTATAACAATGAAACTACACAGAATTGTAGTTAAAGGTATGCTTGAAATATATGTGAAATAAAAATTCAAAAATATTGTTTAGTTTTGTTTAAATACATTTACAAAAATTGCTATTTCTACACTGACTGCTGTTGTGTGTGTGTGTTCGCGGGGCAGACTGTTTGTACAGGCAGTGTGATCACCCTAATAATAGAACAAAAAACAGTTAAGTGCAATTTTAAGTCGATATATAATCCAAATGAAAGAGAGTGGAGATCTTAAAAAAGCTGGGCTTGTAAGAGCAAGGTCCCCATATAACATAATCCATCAATGTTTCACTTTTAAAAATGTTTCAAAGTTATCAAAAACTACACAGGGATAGCTTGAAATATGAAAAGGAGAGGATGAAAATATATACAAAGGGATCGAGAGGAAAAAAAGCAAACTGGAACGAGAAAAACAACAAAACAGAGAAAAACAGAGAAAGAAGAAAGTTATATGTATATAGGGGAAAATGAAAATGGTATTTGGTGTAAAGAAAAAGAAAAATAGAAGAGAGGGAGGGGGGGGGGGGGAGAGAATGTGAAATGCTGACATTTAAATTGAATAATCAAACATAACAAAAAACAAAAAGATAATGCACGTTATCAATAACAATTGATAAATTATTACCTAATATCATTTCTGGTGATATAATTTTTTACGTTAATTGTCGACATAGTTACTCAATAAATGTAATTTCAATTTGCGTTTAAAACCAAAGACACTGACAGATCTAGTTACAACAGTGATAGGAAGTGAGTTCCAAACTTGGGACCAGTACAAGCCAGCGTCTTCAGAGCAAAAGCAGTTCTTACACGTGGAATATGAAGTGCAGTTGCCTGCCTTGTTTTATAGCTATGAATTTGATTGTTCTTTCGAAATATTTGTACTAACACAATCATTTGGGAGAGTACCATTTTCAAAACCATACATAATTGCGCCTAACTGTATAAAGTAAATGTCTTCAACCTTCAATAGCTTATTACTGTAAAACAAAACATTAGTATGAGCACGATAGCTCGCATTAAAAAAACAACTCTAACCACCCTCTTTTGGGCAAAAAAAATCTTATCTAATTGTGTTTTCAATGACTTCCCCCATGCCAGCTAGCACTCCATAATTGAGATAAGGCAAAATTAAAGTAGAATACAAAATAAGCAAAATTTCTTGTGGGACAAAAGAACTTAATTTATAAATTACACCAGTATTTCTAGACACGACTTTACAAATATTAGTACAATGAGATGCCCAAGACAGCTTCTCATCAGTATGTAGCCCAAGAAACTTGGTGGAAGTTACTCTCACAACATTAACATCATCAAAAAAAATACATTTCCAGGTACATCCTTTAGGGAGTTACTTTGTCTTTTGAAGATTCAAGGACAACTTATTTGCATGAATCCACAAAATAACTTTCTTTAATTCAATATTAACTGTATCTAATAAAACTCCAGGGTTTTATGAGAAAAAAATACACTTGAATCATCTGCAAAAAATATGAAAGATAGTACATCAGATGAAAGATAAAAATCATTAATATATAATATAAAAAGAAGGGGGCCAAGAAGGGACCCCTGAGGGACCCCACAAGATATAGTTTGATGACTTGAGTCAGTTCTATTTAATGATACATATTGTTTTCTGCCTGTTAAATAGCTCCTTAACCAGCTAAGAGCGATGCCCCTCACTCCATAATATGGCAATTTACTTATTAAAATTTCATGATCAACCGTATCAGCCAAACCAACTGGAAAAACTGGAATTTTGAAAATATTTTAGTCTTTTTTTTAAATATCACTGTTCTATCATATATAAGCTTTTCTAAAAGCTTTGAAAAGGATGTCAATAATGAAATGGGTCTATAATTACTTAATGTTTGAGGATCACCCTTTTTAAATATTGGCACTACCTTAGCAATTTTCATTTGTCCTGGTATACCAGATAAGAAAGACAAATTATAAATAATTATGAACAAGTGGTATCACAATTCCATGAATAATATCCTTAATTAATTCATTTTCTATGCCATCAAAGCCAGGACTCTTATTACTTTTAAGCGAGCTCACAAGTTTAAAACAATTCTATTTCATTTGTGGGCATTAAAAATAGGCTATCTATATTGGGTTCTTGCATAAACTCAATAAAGCTTTTCTGACATCTAGGAATAGAGTCCTGAAGTTTCAGCCCGAAATTACAAAAATAGTCATTAAAATTGTCCACAATAATTTGTCTATCTTCTACGGAACAACCATTCACATTTATACATTTGATATTTGTAGTTTTTTACTGATGGTTTAAAAAAACTTCTAATTACTTTCCATGTATTCTTAATATCATTAAATGTCATTTGAAATTGAGCAGAGTAATATTTTTTCTTAGCAACACGCAATACAGAAGTAAGAGTATTTCTATAATTAGAATACTTTCTCCACAAAAAATCAGAGCTTCTCCTTTTATATTGATAATACAACTTATTTTTCTTAGTAATTTACCTTAATATTGATCTAGTTATCCATGGCATACGAGGAAACTTTATTATAATTCTTCTTTTTATATTCAACCAGAGGAACATTCTCACCATACAACAATATGAATTTATTAAAGAAATTATCAAAAGCACTTTCAACATTTTGGTCTTAAAGAACATCATTCCAATCAGTTGCAATTAATACCTCTCTCAATTTAGCAATATTTTCAGGAGTTTCTTTACGGACAGACGTGCGGCCTCTAGGGCTCACAATTCAATTTCACCGAAGACAACATACAGTATACAGGAAAATGATCAGACATGTCAGATACTATAATTCCAGAGGGTGGATATGGTTGTACATTACAAAAAATATTGTCAATTAAAGTACTGGAAACTTCTGTTATTCTTGTTGGCTTAGTGATTAGGGGCAATAATGAGAAAGACATTAACATGTTTAGAAAAACATCAATTCGATTATCGTTATTACAAAGTAATAAATTCAAATTAAAGTCTCCCATAAGATAGAGTGACTTTCCAACTAAAAGTTGATTGTCTAAAATTGACTGAATTTCATTTACAAAATCATTAAAGTTACCATTTGGGGGCCTATATACAACTCCTATAAAATAATTATTTTGACCAGGGTTATCAATCTCAACAAAGATAGTTTTCTATATGATCTGACATTATATCAAGATCGTGATGTATCTGGTATTCTACTTGGGAAGGAATATACAAAACAACACCTCCTCCACGTCTACTTTGTCTATTGTTGTTCACAAGATTAAAACCAGAAATAGAAAAAAGGCTCCTATCGATCGGCTTCACTCGTAAACCATGTCTCAGTGACACCAAGTATTACACGTCCTAGATTGATATTATCATTGAATCTTAACATTTTGTCAAAATTCTTACAAACACTACGCATATTTATATGAAGAAGAGTTAAGCCACTGTTCGCATGATTATATTAAGATGCTGTTTCAAAAAATTGATCTTCTGTATGATAATTACAATTAGCATTAGGGATATCATAACCGTCACACAAATTGCTCATATTGTCTTACTTACCAGGCGCGGATCCAGGATTTTCCAATAGGGGGGGGGCCGGAAATTTGAAAATTGCGCAGACCTTTTTTTTTAAACATACCGGTACAATTTTTGTCATTTCAATCGGGGGGGGGGGGGGTATAGCCTCTTGCCCGAAAAAGTAATTTTCTGGTTTCACAATTCGGCTAGTGAGCGAAGCGATCGAGCAAAAATTTGAGCATAATATGTACATGTATATTATGAAAGTGTTATTTATCACGAAAATAAACGAGAAAAGATATCAAAAATTCATATTCGGGCAGCTCGCTGCCCCCCCCCCCCCCCCCATTACGCGCGAAGCGCAGAAGCTCTGATGTTTCATGAAATTATTAGAGGAGAGGATTCGTTGAACCATTTTCGACTCTAAATCATTGTATGAATTTAGTTCGTCCCCCCCCCCCCCCCTCTTGCCCGAAGCGCGGAAACCTTCCCTCTTGCCCGAAGCGCGGAAACTTTGACCTTTCATAGTTTAATGAAATTATTAGAGAAAGAATTAGAAGATTTGTTGTTCCATTCTCGGCTCTTATTCCTTGTCTGAATTCAGTTCCCCTCCCCCACCCGCGCAAAGCGCGGAAAACTTTGACCTTTCATAGTTTAATGAAATTATTAGAGAAAGAATTAGAAGATTCGTTGTTCCATTCTCGACTCTAAATCCTTGTTTGAATTTAGTTCGTCCCCCCCCCCCTCTCGCGCGAAGCGCGGAAGCTTTGACCTTTCATTAATTGTTAGAGAAAGAAGAAGATTTGTTGTACCATTCTTGACTCTTATTCTTTGTCTGAATTCAGTTCCCCTCCCCCTCCGCGCGAAGCACGGAAACTTTGACCTTTCATAGTTCAATGAAATTATTAGAGAAAGAATTAGAAGATTCGTTGTTCCATTCTCGACTCTTAATCCTTCTCTGAACGTAAAGCGAAGAAGCTTAACGTTTTATTAAATTATAAGGGAGAAAGAAGACGATTTGTTGTACCATTCTCGACTCTTGATCCTTATTTGGATTTAGTTTACCCCCTCCTGCGTGAAGCGCGGAAGCTTTGACATTTCATTAAATT